>JBBCBC010000034.1:10503444-10750160 GCA_037126765.1 Stenogyne calaminthoides
TAGGAACAAGGGTTCGCTTAAGCGGAGTTTGAAGAGGAGCTCGAGGCGAGCTGAATGGATAATGCGACTCTTCGCGCCTCATGACTCCGCCCGCCGTTGTTGTGGCATGGATAAACTGAGCCTGGTTTAGTCACATGAACAACGATTCCGCCTTCCCAATACCACTTAAGAAAGTGACACGGGGATAAGCAGCCCACATGAGTAAATGTAATATCAGAAGTAAGTGCCTTACTGACCCGCGTGAGGCTGCTTGGTCATGAGATGACTTACAAGATTTGCTGCGTGGTTAAGCGAGCGCGGCGGTCATTCTAGATCTCGGTAGGCGACTTGCACCCAAATAAGTAGCATATCTCGATAGTCGAAAAAGCGAAGCAAACCGAAGTCGCTCACGGATTGGCATGCGATAAAGATGGCGACTCACATTTGATGACGAAGTCGATAAACTCGGGGATTGAGCCACTGATAGGGCCAGCTTTTCGTATATGAGTTCATGAGTGGTAGAATCCTGGCCTAAATAGGCCGCTGGGGGTACAATTGTAAAAGGTTAGAAAAGATAACTTTAGAACTTAGCGGATATAATCTAAGCCCCTCGCCGGATTCCCCAGAGGTAGTCTTATTTAAAAAATGCAGCGGGTAACTTGATACTAGTATCATTTCTTGTGTTGATATTATTTTTTCCTTTGTTTTCATTGAGAATTGTTGTTATATTGGATTAGAGATAAACCAATTACACTTTTCTCATCTCCTCTTCCTTTCTCTTTCCGTTTCCCTATTTGTTTTGACAACAACAATCACCTCGGTGACGATTTTTTAAACAACCTATTCACTTTTTTGCATTATTTGTATGCTCAGAACTCACAATAGTCTCTTCGCAGGTTCTTCCACAATGTGTTTCTCGAGTTATCATCTCTTCTGACTACAAGATTTCAACATCCTTTATCTTGGTCTTTCGATGCATCCCAGGATGGCGTACGGACTTCTTAGGGAGATGGAAGTGAGTTTCTCTTTTCCTCACTCCGTCTTGACTGCGGTAATGCAGCGCCGTCTATTTCTCTTCAGCACTCTCTTGGGAGGTTGACCCTTGGCTTTGATTGAGCAGATGAGTCCATGCCTTTATCCTTGCTGATTTGGGTACATATGGCTCGGGATCATCGTCTAGTTGGCGAAAATTTTCATCTTTCCCTGGGAATAGCCTTATATTTCATCGATAAACCCTTCGACTATAATCGACCACCAATGGTTTGGAAACTTATCGGCGAGATTATAGCACCTTGTGGATGTTACAAATTTTTCTTGACAAAACTTGATTCTACGTTTCTTCTGGAAATTTATTAGGTTTCTTGTAGCGGTGATGTGAACAAACCAGCCCGATTCATGTATTGTGCTTTTTCAATTTTGCGGTAATCACTTGTTGCTTTAGTACGTGTCAAACATTAGGACTAAAAGGCTATTCCCAGATTACTTTTGAAACGATTTAAAAACGATCGGTATTTCTCTTCAAGTGGGAGCTTCTTCATTTTACCACTTTGTTTCCTTTGTTCTAACGGTCACGAGAAGAATAATTACGTAAGTATTCTTTGTCACTTACACGACCCCGTGTATTCATCAAGACATTCCTTCCTCTTTGGTAGACCAAAATCGCCCTTCTCAAATCATCATTCGATACATGCTTTGTAGTTCCTCATTGTTTAAATCTCGGCACAGATTCCACGAAATTCGAGGATCGTCGCGTATAAACCTTTGTCAAATATACATAGTAAAATTGCTCTAACCGGATGCTCGGATGCAATCCAAAATTTAAAGCGATTCTTGTCGGTAGTGGCTGATGAAGATTCATATTTTTTAAATACATGATATCTTTTACCCATAGATGCGTAATTGCGTACTTCATTGATCGCAGATGAATTGCCATTTACGCCAAAAGGTAAACTTCTAAATTAGATTCAAGAAAAATTTATCACAATTGATCAAGACCTAACATATAAGCATTTTTGAATCATTTACTCAATATTTACCCAACATATGTGCAACTTCATGGCGATGAACATCAATGACCCAATTTCCAGGACATACAAACAATACATATGTATAAACCTATAACCCCAACACATAAAATATATAATCATAATAAACAAGATTAACAATTACTAGAAATGCAATTTGAGATCAGGAAAATTAAGCGAAATATTTCGTATTAAAGTTTTACGAATCAAACTTTATGGAAAAGTTTGATAATTTTTAAAAAGAAGAGTAATCACGAAAGGTTTTACGAAAATATAGGTCTAGGGTTTAAATAGTTGAGAGGAAAACATTTTGCATGAATTTTTGAGAATACTTGAGTATCAGAGTGCTTTTAGATCGGACCCCAGTCAAAGTTAAGCGGTTGAAAAATAATTCGATCGTCTTTATTGAGGTTTTAAGTCACAGACTTTTGGACTTAAAAAGCGTAATAAATGCATTTAATACATAAATCCGTCCGTATTTAATCTTTGCGTAGCGTCATAAGTAATAAATACCGATAATGATCACATAGATGGGATAAGTTCGGATAAATGAAATCGGAAAATATGTCGTGATTGATATTATGTCAATCGATTCACTTGATCGAAATCGACTTGTTTGATTTATGTTGATCTTCTTGAGTGTAGCGGATTCCTCAAAATTTTCCCAACAATGTTCCTTTGATACGATCGAGGCGTCTATACGCAATTCTATCTTATGGGTTAAGTTCCTTTAATTATTATCTATTGTCGGATCGTATTATCGGTTGAAGTTTCGCTTATTGATTCTCTTCCTGATTGAGTTCTTAACGGATGATCTTAGGACCAATCCTCAAAAAAAAATCACGAACATCTTCACCTAAGTCGAGAGTCCTAGCTTCCATTGATAATTCTCTGAATCGACTTATTAGCGGCTTGGTTTAGATGTCGACTCTTTGCTTATCGTATGGATCTTTTCCATTAAATGTTCTTAACTTTTCACATGATATATGATGAAATGATGTCGATGTTGTCATTTGCATCTTGTATGCAAAGCCCGGGTTTCGTGTGATTCTTGATGACCTTTATTATTGTCACAAAATATCATTTTATTTGTACCTTTAAATGTTATAATTCTTGGCTCTTTGACTTAGATAGGCGGGTTAGGAACAACAACTTCTACTTGACCATGTATTACCCTTGATAGTAGATGTAGCAACAAATGTTTGTTTTTTGAGAACGAGGACCGGGTTTATTGCCTAGAAATGACATGTTCTGAGGTTGACTTCATGTCTATCCTGTAACCTCCGTATGTCAGAATCGAGAATACCCATTAAAGCTCTGAAATTATCATTTGATGGGTAGTATAATCAGATTTTATCCCTTGAGATACTTAAGAATCCGACTTAGGCTTCGGGTGGCTTTGCATCAGTTTGCGGAATCGACACATACACCTACTCGGAGGTTATATATGCAGTGCAGCGTGGCGATTAGGTATATATGATCTAATGAACACTATATTCTTTTCGATTGTGTTAAAGCCCATTCTCGTCTGGATCCGTCTTGAAGGAAGTCATCATGGGAATTTGGCGATCTTGCGATTCTGAATTCCATACTTAATAACATATTTACGGTATACTTGGCTTTGACGGATGAAAGATTCGCTGATTACTCTGTCTTTTGAAGACCTAGAAAATAGTTCATCGACACATCATGGACATCCGAATTTTTCCTTGCATTGGTTTCTTGAACTTCTCAGCGTAAGTTACGATTGGGAGATCCAGAGATAATGTCGTCCATGAAATTAAGAACCATAGAATATCATCTCGAGTCTTCAATAATTGAACAAGGTTACGTACATAAGTCCCTTAGTGAATCGCTTGTTTATCAAGAAGCGGGGATAGTGTATCATACCAAACTCTGGGAGCTTGTTTTGATCCATAAAGAGCTTTTAACTTAATATGCACACTTTTGCCCGATTAACCGGAGGTTGTTAAACGCATAAACTTCCTCACTAGTACCCAGATTTAGAATGCTCTCTTTAGATGTGATCCGGTTATTCTTGTCTGATTCCTTTTCTTTGATACTCCTTTGATCCATTTTATCCATTTTTACGGCGGCGGTACTTGTTGATACAGTGCGACATGTTCTAAAAGTGATTTCTCCTATTAGGATGTTGATTCATCAAAGACCACATGAGTGTTTCCTCCACAACTAGAGTTGCCTATTGAATACCACGAAAGGCTTCTTTGGTTGAGGAATATCCTAAGAATATACCCTACGACTTGACTTCAAAAGATTTTCAGCGGACTCTTCCCATTGTTGTGAATAAAACACTTGCACCCAAAAACATGGAAGTAAGAAACCACGAGGTTTTACGCCCTTCCACGGAGTTCATAGGGTGTTTTTGAAGTGGATCTTAGTCGGAGAACATTTGTTACGAGTGTGACATGCAATGTTGATTTTACCTTGAAAACAATTTGGAGTAGCATGTTTAACTTTGTTAGTGTTAGTGTCTAGAGACAACTTATTATAAGGACATAATACTTTCGATGATATTAAGTTTTATTTAATATTATAGTTAATATTAATGTATAACAATACACTTGTTTTTGAATATTATGTTTGATTGTTTGCATTTATTCGTACAAGTGTTCCCATGAGTCATTCTTTGTCATTAGGTTGTGAGAACTTCGGATGACTTAAGCATGATCTGAAATAGCCCGATCGAGGATCATCAAGAATGAGATATTGATGATCTGATGGAGATTGGTGTGCGATCTGCATCATACTCTTAGAGAGTGTAGTAAGATCTCACTTACTACGAGATCTTAGGTATCTCATGATTGATGCACAAATACCTTAGAGGGTATTGGTATACCCGTCAGAAACCGTTTGATGTATTTCCACTATATGTGTCTCTTGATGTCTCGGTTAGTGGGAGCAATGCGATACTCCTTTGACTTGAAGTCAATCATACGAAATGTGTGGGATGATGAACTTTGACCATGACCGGCGCTTGCACCCTTCCATGGGTAGATATGGCTTGGATTGGGTTCATCGCGAAGTGCATGTCTTTGCGTGGTAGTTGAGCGAGAATATGATTCATTCCTCAAAGTGAATTTAGAGAATACTCATCTTCTCGTCATAATTGGATCTAAGTCATTGGCGGATGCCGTCGACTTAGAGTTTGTGGCTAAGTGTGACATACATGATCAATTAGTGATTAGAGATAACATGATTAAGTTATTTGAATAAACACTTCATTATGTTCAAGACTTAATCGAGTATTCACGAATGAAGGGAGAAAATCGTAATAACCCATGTTTGAGTTACAAGTAGTTGCACATTTCCTCGCAACGTACCTCATATATTGATAATGTCGATTTATTATCTAGGGTTCAATTAAGGCAGATTAGTTTGTTAATCTTTCGACATATATGAGGGCCTATGGGTCACACAACAAGTAATGGTTGCTTACTAATTATAGTTGGTTGATTAAATATTAAATAAGATTTAATATTTAATTTATGGTAAATAATTAATAATAGATTAATTTGAAATTAATTATTATTAATGTTTAATTAAATTGGATTTAATTAAATAAGAATTCCCAATAATAATATTTGGAATATTATTATAGGATTTAATATATATAGAAATAAATCGTAGAGATTTGTCATATATGAAATTTAAATCCGTAGCGATTTATATGTGGGAAATAAATCTAAGAGATTTATTTAAATAAAGATTAGGGATTTTATTTCCTAATTAGATTAGCTTGAGACTTAAAATTTAATCCTCATATATATATATGAGCTCTTGGGAAATTCATATTTCTACATAAAATCTCTAAGTTAAATTTTCTAACAAATTCATCTCGGGGATTCAATATTTGGCGAGATCTGTGTGAGTTAGTAAATGACTTTTACGTGGATACCATAGTTGAGAATCCGTATGCGTATTTACGTAAAATTCTATTTACTTTTACTCGTAATTAATTATCAACTAATTGTTCGTTGTTGGTGAACTTTAATTTCTGCTGGCATGTATTGCGTGTTTCGTGCCTCTATATTCCAACATAGCCAACATTATGCGAGAAGCTTCCTTGAGTGTTACTGTTTCCTCTCTCTGCTACACCATTACATTTGTGGCGTTCTTGCGGTGATGTCTCATGTTGTATCCCAAACTCCTTGCAAAAATCAGATATGAAAAGAATTTAAATTATGTTCCCTTATTTGATCGATTTTTCCAATCTGGCACCTTTCTCATTTTGTAATCTCTTGGCGACTCGGTATCTTTGTTGTAGTTTCATTCTTCTTATACTGAGAATGCAACCAGGTGAACTTGGATAAATCATCCACAATCACGAGTATATTTCGTCCATTGAAACTAAGTGGCGTGGTTGGTCAAAAAGATCCGTGTGAAGCGATTACAATACTCTCTTTGGATGGAGGTGAAGAATCCCTTTGAATGAAGCCTTGACTTGCTTTTCCTTCTAACAAGCGACACATATACGATCCTTAGAAAACTTCATTGGTAGCCCCTCAACGAGGACATCCTTGCTATCTTGTTAAAGTTTTAAAGTTGAGATGATTCATCCTTTTTGTGCGAGCCAAGCTGCAACTTTTGGAACTCTTAACAAGCAAGCATGCATTTCTTGGACAAGCTGTCCCCAATCTGTAGTGTAGATCGTTCCTTTTACGGAACCGAGTTAGCGGTATGATGAAGCCTTTTGTTGCAAGGCCCAGAAACGATAGATTGTTTCTTGGATATCTTTGCTCACATGAAGTTTATTGTATATCGGATGGATGTGAAGAGTGTATTTTTTTGAATGGTGTGCTTAAGGAAGAAGTTTATGTGGAATAACCTCTTGGCTTACATCGAGAATGATCAAGTTTACAAGCTCGGGGAAAGCCTTGTATGGTCTATGACAAGCACCGAGCATGGTATGATACCCTTTCTCAATTTATTCTTGACCATGGTTTTATTAAAGGAATTGTTGATAGAACCTTTGTTCATAATAGAAGATGGAAAATATATCTTACTAGTTGGGGTTTATGTGGATGACATCATTTTTGGATTTCCAAATCATCAGTTATTGAGAAGTTCTAAATACGATGAAAGGAAAGTTTGAGATGTCGATGATGGGGAGATGAATTTCTTTTCTAGGACTTCAAGTCAAACAATCAAAGGAAGGAATATTCATCAACCAAGCAAAATACACAGAGATTTAATTGCTAAGTATGATGTACAACATTGCAATGCTGTTAGGATTCCCATGAATACTAACTACAAGATGGATCTTGATCTGAAGGCAAATCGATCAACCTGGCGATTATAAAGGGTTCATTGGATCATTCTATATCTTATAGCAAGTAGGCACGACATTACTTTTGTGTTGGGAAATTTATAATTTTGATGGAAGTTCCAAAAGCAGGTGTAATAGGACCCGACCAAACACATTGGTGGTGATGATTTAGAAATTAGAATAGGATGACCGGTGATGTAATAAATAGGTCACATATTGAGGGGAACTCAATATGTATAGGAGTGAAATCTTGAAGAAGATCGAGGAAGATCGAGTTAGTCGGATAGTCAAGTGAGACATCAAAGTGAAGACTCGAGGAAGACCCGGGAGATCGGAAGACTAATTTGTGTACAAAACTAGAAGACTCTACGAAGACCTACATAAGGAGAACATCACAAAATCGATAAGATGTGTGCTAAGATAACCTACATCGAGAAGACTCGATCGGGTTGACATATCGGTCGGCCCGATCGGTCGATTCAATCGGAGTAACATGTCAAGTGTTTACCCAAAGGCGTACAAGTCAATCGAGACAAGAAGAATGTCAACCTAAGTTGGTTAATTAAGTGCCTAATAAAGTGTACTTGACAACCGATGAGAGAGAGACAACGTCGTCTGAAAGTGATGTTGCGGGGACAAAGTGGTTGGTCAAGCGACTATAAAGGGCGACGAAGCAATCATTTGGCCATCGCCTCTGAAACACGTCAAATCGGACATGCATACCTACTTTAAATAGCCGAAATTCAAATTGCTCTCTAATGTCTAATTCGATTCGTGCCTATAAATATGGGATCAAACCTTGAGTAAGGTTACGGAAATAATACACAAGCTCAAGCACAAGCTATTATCACACAAAGAACACCAAGAACTCTAGAATATTCTAAGTGTTCATCCCATGGGTTCTTAGCAAGAAATATCATCCTTTAGCTTTAAGGCTAATCAAATACTAGGATAGATTTCGGTTGGAAACCATACAAATCTTACCCCCAAGCAGAGTGTTAGGATAAGTTTGTTTTTCAAGATCTCAAGTTAGGGTTTCTAGTCTTGATTTTTTTGGATTGTTGGTGAGAACTCCATAAATATCTGTTTGTACTATGTTGGACTAACACATTAAACTAAGAATCCAGTTGGTTAAGTGAAGTGCCCTGGCGATAGGGAAGAGTGGGCGTAGGACGGTTGTAGAACCACTTATAAACCTTGTGTTGTTTATCTCTATACACTCTAACACACACACACGATATTTTAACAAACATACATATTCTAAGTAAGGATCGGTTCTTCATCAAGCGGTGATCGATCGGTTTGATACTTTGTCATCTAATGCGGATAAGAAAACTTAGAATCGATTTATATAATTGGTTTTTTCTACGGGTTAAAAGCGACCAGCATGTCAGTTGACTGATAGACACCGGCCCGATCTTCTTTATAGCAATCGATAAGTTGGATATCAAATCTTTACCGATTCTCGCGTACTCTATCGTGACATATTTGCCTTACCTGTGATCACGAAAAGTTTTGGAAGTCTATTCACCCTCCCCTAGGACTTCCACCTCCCCAAAAACCCGTTAAGGGACCTACAAGTGGTATTAGAGTAGTGGTTCTATGGACCTTTGGCTTTGAGTATTATTGGTTCTTGAGGAAGAACCATTGTGGTCAATGAGCGGATCTTTGAAAAATCTGTCTTTAAAATTCATCGATTTGCTCACAAAATTGACATGGATAACTTCTTTGGCATGTATCATGATGCCAAAGTTTTTACATTGATGAGTATATGCAGCTAGACTATCCTTATGGGTAACCATCTGGGTTCAATCAGTTCCAGAATGATGGAAGTTATCGAATGAGGACCCATCATCATATATCATCAAAATCCGGCTACTGGTGGTGTTGAAGGAGAACTAATTTGGGCTATGGTTGGAAAAGTGTTACTCGATGGATCTTTGAAGAAAGAAAGGCTGCATAATCTGAATCTTTGTTGCAAAAGCATATCATCGTGAAGGCGGTGGACAAAGACTGACTCATTGAGAAGATCAAATATTTGAAGGCTACTTTATTATGGCGGCTATAATTTGCCTAGTTAAACAATGGTTATGGTGATAGTTATGAGCAAATGACAATCAAAATAAGGGGAAATAACAAACAATTGGTGACCCGGTTCATCCTTTAAATCAGACTACATCCGGGGGTGTCCAAGCCAGGAATTTGTATATAATATAATTGCCTAGACACTAAGGTGTTCAACCTCTCTCCATAATGACCATATAGGCCTATTTATACTATGATTCCTGCCTCTTGGGTGGGAATTTACATAAGAATAAGTAATTAGAAGAGGGCTTTAATCAAAACCGTTGATTATGCCTTGGCCGGGCTAGAGGTCATCTGTCTTTAATAATGTCGTGGGGGAAAACTTGAGGCGGATCTCGTGGCTTGCCTGGTACATTCTTTGACTATTTAAGCTATATGACTAGGACCTACACAGGTCGCTTCCGACCTGAGGATTTAAAATGTAGGTCGCGCCGTGACTTTCTAAGTTGCCGATTCTTAGTCGCCTAGCGACTTACCGATTTCGCGACTTGAGTGTTGCGAGCTTCACCTTGATGGGAAAGTTGTTCATGCGGCCTTCCTATGGTGGCCGCTCTATGCGGTATTTGTTAGATGTTTTGCTATCAGAAGTGTGACCAACATTATTATCCATCTGGGAAATAAATTTTCACTTACAAGATTTGGTATGATAAAACACGAGCCCACCAAAGGGACAAATCAAGCAAGGCGTGCTTGCACCACGATTCTCCATATTAAATCTTAGCAATCGTCATGTAACTAATAATATTGCCCAAGATATAAGGTGTCGAATCATGTTGATTCTCTTCCCGTCATAATTCAAAGCAATAGTTATTAATTTCACACGATCTATTTAAGGGGGAGAAGATTAAAAATAATGAACCCTTTGAGGTCTAATTCTTCTATGTTTGATCTTTGCGAAATTTATCCTCTGTAGGTCTATTCGGTAGCATCATAATGCACTAGTGTAATCTCTTGGTCAAGACAAGCCAATCTGAGTCTTACACTTCAACCTTTCATGATGGATTGTTCATTTACATCTAGGTTGTGAATTTGTACTTAATTACGAGGAACTATTAATTTGATCTTAGTGATCTGGTATCACCAAATTAACTACAATGTAATACATACTATTTATTGAACATGTATGCGATAAATATATAACATTCAATCATATTTAATCAAATTAAATAATTTATTCGATAATTAAATAAGAAATTAGGTTTGGTTATACAAAGTAAAAATATACTTTCGATTATAACCCTGACATATATTGTCAATAAGCGAAAACTAGGGCGTGAAATAGTGATAAGGATATCAACTTTAAGATTACGAGATCACGACCGAGAAATGGGACATGAGCGCTTGATAATTAAGGATTGTCGAATATTGCCAAAAATGAAGCCGAGTAACATGTTTCTCGACTGAAAGCTCATGAATTTGACACGATTGAAAGAAGATGAATCATCTCTTTGAAAATTTACTCCTACCGACGACAAAAGATGTTGCATTTAGGGCAACAAATGGCGATTCATATCTCTAAAAAATCTCGCGAAAGATCATATTTGAGAAGAGATTCACTGGCAAAAAAATTACGAGGATTCTAGGCGTGCTTATTTATCGAAACCGGTCACTATAGTGTATTTACTTTGACGACGACCCTAAAAGAAAAGAAGATAAAGCGGAACAAAAGAGCAAAGATACAAGGACAAAAAGCAATGGTTGTGAACACTTTTGGTATCGACGATGGCTAAGGGTTGAGAACATTGGGCTTGTAAAAGAATGCTACAAAAAAAAACTATTAATGAAATCGGTTGAGATAGTTAGGAAGATGACTACAAAACTGGAGTTTACGAAAGTCGATTACCGATCGGGGGTAAATTTGGATAAGGAACATCAAAATTTTGTCGACTTGAAACAAAATTTGAAGATCTCAAAGTCCTTCAAGCTAAATTTGATGAACTCTTCCATTTGCATGAGAGTCTAAAAAAATGAGTGAGACAATTTGCGAAAAGAAAGTAGAAGTTTTGGAAAAACCTCCAAAAATGTTGATGAAATAAAAAGCTACTTTCGGAAGCCAAGTGATAAGAAAAAGGGTATTGGGTATGATAGCCCATACGAATCCTCATATGTCAACTGGTTCCACGATCGAAAAGGTGAATTTAGGATGATTTTTGGAAAGAATACACATTATCTAAATCTGTATTGGACATGGGAAAAAAGGCGATTGATCGGGCAAAGGCAAATTTGCGAAAAGAGAGGGGGAAATGGACCTGTTGGGAAATGAATTTAATAAAGATATGATTTTGATTAGATCCCAAAAACCCTGAGTATGACATGTTAGGGATAATCTTGATAGTTAGTCGAGGAATTAGGTTTTTAGAGTATTGGGATGTTATCTTGCCAAAATGTATAATCGTGAGATATAGATCGGGTTAGGATCTGAAGATTACGAAGAACTTCGATGAAGTTTACGAAAAAGCGAAGTTTGATATATTGAAGTTTACGAGTTTTTAATGTAATGGCGAAGACTTCGATGGCCGAGATGCGAAGACTTCGATCGAGATCTTGAACTTCGATGTGGCCGAGGCGAAGACTCGGCATGAAGACTTCGATATATCGGTCGGTATATACGTAAAAAGACCACGAAGACTCGAAGAACGAAGACGAAGGCGGAAGGCAATGAAGAAGGCGAAGATCGAGAATCTTGAAGGCGCGTAATTTGCGAAGACTTCGATAATGTCTTGAATCTTCGATATAAACTGAATGTTACGAGAGTATTTGAAAATATCTATCTGAAGGATGCAATCTGCAAGAAGATCGCGATTCCTTAGAAAAATAGATATTGCCCAAGACATTCAAATCGGACAAAAGGAACTAAGACAAAGTGTTGTTAAGGTTATATAACTTCGGAGATTGTAACCAAAAAAGAGCCGTTGAGTTGTCTACTTTTAGCTGGAGACAAAAGTCAAAAAAGGAAGACAACAACATGCCATCTTGACCTTGGCAATGACGGTCACTAAAAAGATGTCGGAAGTACTAAAGTTCGATTGCAAAAAAAAGTGAAGACCGGCTACATGAAAGACTATTACCTAAAATGTGTTAGGGAGTGTCAAAACCAAAATATAGCCGTTTCTCACACACCATAAGAAGAAACTCACGAAACTATCTCTCCAGCGGATAGTTTTCAAAGTGACCTTGGTGTATGCCTATAAATACTTGTGACCTTATACATTGTAAGGTTACGGGAAATTTATAAGCAACTCGAGAGCTCAAACTTATTATTGCAAGTTGAAGCACTCGAAAACCGAAATTTCCCAAGTGCTTTAAATCGAAGAAGCTCATTCCACTAAGCCTAGCTTGATAAGATTTATCAAAAGCTTAGTCGAGATATCCTAGCCTTTGCATTGTTCTTTATTGTAAAGGATATCTCATCTAGTTGAAACCAACCAAGAAACCCCAAACCCTTTGTAAGGTAGTTTGAGTGTGATTGTTGGTGAGATTGGAGTTGTCTGAGTTAGTAAACTACAATGAGGTAGTCGAGAAAGCTCTAGAGAAGAAGTGAGTAATCTATCTTGGATGAGGCATGAAAAGCTTGTGTGAGTTTTGAGTTAGTAAACTAAAGAGAGGTAGAGAAAGCTCAAAATTAGAAAGGTTAGTAAACTACATAGGTAGTAAAAAAGCCTTAGGAAGTGATTAGTGAATTTCTCTGAAGAGATCGGGGAGAGTGGGCGTGGGAGCTTGAGTCTACGAACCATTTATAATTTCTTTGTGTTCTTTGCTTTTTGTTTTTGCTTGATTTATCTGTTGCATTACCTTGTTTTGAAAGCATATTTTTCAGCGATATTTGGTTGGAATCAATCCTTTGAAAGTTGCATATAATTGAATCGGACCTAATCACTATTCCATTAAAGGAAGGTTTTGACAAAAGCTTAAGCAGTATAAACTAAGACCAACCATTCCCGCATCTGAGTAGCTAGAGCACGGATAGTTATTGAAAAGCCCGAACTTACTCTTAAAGTTCGATTAAGTTGAATATCGATCCAAGCAACTTCGGGATCTCTGAAACTTCGAGGACTCGGTTGGGATTATCGAGGTATCGAAAGCGATTTCGGGATCCTTTGTCGATATGGAAAATACAAAAAACTATTACGGGAATCACGGTGCGGAAGAAACACGAGGACAAATCATTGAGAAGAAGAAGGAAGGAAAATTTGAGGGATCTTCATCGAAAAGAAAGGACTCAAGTCAAAGAAAGAAAGTGATCGAGGATTATGATACCAACGGATGCTACAATTGCCGAAAAAAGGTCACTTCGGTATGATTGTCGACACGAGTCTTTAAGGAGAGAAAGAAAGACAAGCTAAAAGAGACAAAGTTCTCTAGCGAAAAGGCCGTGGTTGCGAGAAGAAGAACATTACGAGGAAGGATCTAGCTCTTGGATGAAATCTTCTCGGGGCGGTGAAAGTGATGACCTCTGTCTAATGGCTATTGAGGAGGTAAACTCTTCTTTCTCTGTTGTTGTTGCTCCTACACTAGCACAAAGAGTTATCAAGTTCCATTGTAAACATTCATTTTGACTGATGGATTATTTTGAGAGTCTAATGAAGGACTATCTTTTTTACAAGAAGCTGCTAAATGAAACTCAAGCGAGAATAAAGCGAGAAATTTGAAAATCTTAAATGGAAAGACTCTGCAATCTTGAATCACTTCTCAATTAATGGGAGCTCTTGATGGTGGATGTTACGAAAGTACAACTCTCGAAAAAAAAAGTTGATAGTGACCTGAATGAAAAGCTAGAGAAATCCTTTGAAGAGATTCAATTTGATCGAAGAACTCAAGTTCAACGACCTCTCGAGAAGCGTGAAACTCTCTGAAATGTGAGGATAGTCTTGTGAAGAAGCTAACTCTATTGAATCTGCATTTAAGGTAATAGATGAAATTAGAGTTACGAGATCTGCCACTATAAAATCGGATTGGGATACATTCAGAGGAACCTCACAAGGTCATCGAATCTTTGCATCAAGTAGCAAGAAGACAATCTTTGTAAACCGGTGTGACCACACTTCAAAGTGAAGAAATGCCCAAGGTTGTAGACAGGGAAAAGGACCTATGGTTCGATAAAAGCTGAATGATCGGGTAAGAAAGTTTAAACCTCGGTGAAGGCTAGAAAACCGAGCACTTTCGGTTGAAAAATTCGAGGGGAGGTACTTCAAAGCCTCGGGCTAAAAATGCAAACTGAAAGGATCTCTGTTGAACCATCGGAGGAATCTTGGAAGAAACACTTTCGGCTGAGAGACATTCTGTTGAAGAGACCAAGTCCTCGATATCTTGAAAGACTCAAATTCGGTCTGAGGCAACCTGAACCCCACTTGCCTAAGGGTAAAGGTTACTGAACCCGAGTCAACAAAGATTCCGGAACGAGGTACCTGAAGCAAAAACAAATGAACAAAAGCACTGTACCAAAGAAAAACTCTAAGGCTCATGTTCATGCTAAGGCAAGCACTCATACACAAGAAGCGCTAAGGCACCCCGGAGTAGTAAATGTGTATGTAGATATTATTGAAGACAGATCGGCCACTCTAAAGTGATTAGAGTTGTCGGTGATTTGGATTCGAAAGGTACAACTAACCTTGTAGGACCCTACACAAATTGGGTACCTAAAATTGATCATTTTTAGGGAGGAAAACAAGAACCTTGGTGATTGAAGATCACATAGAATTGATGAGTAGAGATGAAAAAAGCCCTGTTTGTATGGTATCTTGACGGTGGATGCTCAAGACATATGGCGAGGATTCAAGAAGATACTCGGTGACTATGTTGAACAAAAGGCCCTCGGATCACTTTTGGAGATAACTCAAGGGACAAAAGCTGAAGGATATGGAACTTTGGAAATCGACTCGGTTCTTATCCATGGTGTTTCATATGTATACGGATTGAAGCATAACTTGCTTTCAATAAGCGATTCTGTGATAAGGGTTTTAATGTTGAGTTCTCTAAGAACTTATGTTATGTGAAAGATGATATCACACGAGAAAATATTCTTATTTGGTACTAGAAAGGAAATGTGTATCTTCTTTGATTGGGTTCAACTCTAAAGATACATGTTTGGTTGCAAAAAAGTTCCATATATACCCAGTTGGTTATGGCATAAAAAGAATGAATCTTTGAATTTCAAAACCTGAATAAACTTTCAAGATTAGCTCTTGTGAGAGGGTTGCCTAATGAAGTGTTGATGAGGAACATATTTGTGATGCATGCAAAAAGGAAAAACAAGTTAAAGCATCATTTAAAAGCAAAGTAGATGTTTCTCTTGAAAGAATACTTGGTTTGTTGCATATGGATCTTTTTGGTCAATAACACCGATAAGCACTAATGGCGGGGAAATACACACTAGTAGTAGTTGATGACTACTCAAGATATACTTGGGTCATATTCTTTTCGATGAAAGAGACTCGAGATAAAATTTATCGAATTCTTGAAAAGGCTCGATATTGAGAAAAATCTTAGTGTGGTCAAAATCGGATCGACAAGGGCTGAATTTATAAACCATATTATATCGATTATTGTGCGACAAATGGAATTACTCATGAAACATCAATTGCAAGGACCCTCAACAAAATGGTGTTCTTTGAAAAAGAACGGGACTACGAAAAAAAAGTTGCCAAGGACAATGATGATGAAGGTGATATTCTAAAAGATTTTTGAAATTTTGAACCTTTCATCAAACATATGCTATTCGAAAGAATAGATCCATCTTGACCAAAGTCGAGCAAAACACCTATGAGCTTTGGAATGAAAGGAAGCCTCTTGTTTCTTTCTTTTCGTGTGTTTGATTGCAAGTGTTTCATACACAATAATGGTAAAGATCGAGTTGAAAACATTTGATGGTAAAGTTGATGAAGGAATATTCTTAGGATATTACGAAGTCGATAAAAAAGCTTTCGAGTTTACATTTGTAGGACTCTTATTGTGGAGAAACACTTCATGTTGTTTTTGATGAATCTACTTGTGTTGGGAAAAGCGGGAACATGATCTTGAAGAAATGACCAAGAGAATCACGGATTAAGCACGAAAAGAAATGACAAAACATCATTTGAACACGAAAAGAAGAAATTGACCACTTCCTATGATTGGGTATTTCGGACTCGGATAAAGAAGTTGGGGATAGAACTTCGGATGGTAAGACTCGGGATGGAAAGTCTTCGCGGAAGGAAAACCAACACTGCTTTGAAGTTGACCCAATCTGAGCGGACACGATTCGGACTCGGTATGTGATGCGATGAAGATGTGGTCACGGTGAGGCAAATGAATCTATCATCAACAAATGTCTCGACAATGTTACGAATAAATTTCCCACGAGGAAGATGATTCCCTTTCTCGTTTTTACATTTGTTCCACGAGTTTATTGAACTAAGCTGAACCTAACATTTCAAATGTTGAGGATCTTATTGAAGGGGAACATCTAGAAGAAGATGGTTAGATAGTCATCCTACAAGTTAGATTGTGGGTGATCTAGCTGAAGGTGTCAAAACAAGAAGGTTCCATGGTGAGAGTGCACTATTCTGCTGCTTCCTATCGGAGAAAGAACTCTTGATATTGGTGAAGCTCTACAAGATTCTCATTGGATTCTTTGCTATGCAAGATGAAATTTGAATCAATTCTCAAGGAATGAAGTATGGGAGCTAGTGGATGAACTGAAAGGCACAATGTTATTGGAACCAAGTGGGTATTTAAGAATAAAAGTGATGAAAACAACAACATTGTAAGAAACAAAGGCAAATTTAGTTGCACAAGGTTATTCGAAGAAGGCTTGGATTATGATGAAACCTTTGCTGTTGTTGCAAGACTAAAAAGCCATCAGTTGTTTCTTGCATATCTTTGCCCACATGAAGTTCACGGTCTATCAAATGGATGTGAAAAGTGCATTTTCGAGCGGTGTGCTTAAAGAAAGAGGTTTATGTAGAACAACCTCACGGTTTTGACGAGAATGATCAAGTTTCAAGCTCGAGAAAAAGCCTTGTATGGTCTTAAGCAAGCACCGAGCATGGTATGATACTCTTTCTCGGTTTCTTCTTGACCATGATTTTTGTCAAAGGCTGTTGATAGAACTCTGTTCAAGGGATAGAAGATGGGGAAGATATCTTCTTTGGTTAGGATATATGTTGATGACATCATTTTGGATCTCCAAACCATAAATTTGTGTGAAAAGTTTTTCAACAGCGATGAAAGGCAAGTTTGAGATGTCAATGATGGGGAGATGAATTTCTTTCTAGGTCTTCAAGTGAAACAATCAAAGGAAGGAATCTTCATCAACGAGGCCAAAGTACACGAGATCGATTTCCAAATATGGTGTACATAATTAAAATCGATTAAATTCCTAATACTAACTACAAAATGGATCTGATTCGAAGAAGGCAAATAAGTAAGTCATCTTGATTATAGAGGAATCATTGGATCATTGCTCTATCTCGCGACAAGTAGGTAGGATATAACATTTCTTTGTTGGGATATATGCGAATACCAAGCTAATCCTAAATTTAGTCACATGGAAGTTTGCCAAAAATCTTGAAGTATCTTAAGGGCACGATGAATAGAGGATTGTGGTATCGGTGATGATAACCTTGAATTATGCTTGGTTACTCGAGATCTTGATTATGGAGGTTGTAGAATTGTGAGGAAGTCCACTTCGAGGAACTTGTCAATTTCTTGGAAATGGTGATATCTTGGTTTTGAAGAAAGCAGGACCTCGGTAGCAACCAATCTCTAAAAGCTAAATAAATATTTGGAGGAAGGCTGCGTGCTTTCGATTCTTTGGCTCGAGACAATAATTAAGGGATTATAAAGTTGTAGCTTGATGAAGTACCAATATTTTGTGACAATAATAGTGCCATTGCTATTTCACAAAATCGGTATTACACACCGGATGCAAGCATGTGGATATCGAGACATCACTTCGCCGAGAGATCATGTCGAGAAAAAGGACATCGAGGATGGAGAAAATTCATCTTGATAAGCAGAAGGCGATATCTTGACTAAACCTTTAATTTGAATCAAGATTTCAGGGGGAACTATCAGTTGAATTGGGGATGTTAGATCCAGGTGTATAAAGTAAAATCTGAAAAATTGAAGGTTTTCAGATGTATGAAGTTTTCTCAAAATTCTACTGAGAAACTCAGGATAAAATGGAAATCTTGAGGCGAGTCTCGGGAAACTCAAATTCTTGAAGGTCGATGCTCGATAGCATCTTGAACCCATTCGATTTTCGATATCATCTTGACATTTTATCAAGGTCAATACTCGATAAAGGCGATGGGGAAATTAGTGCGAGGAAGTAATGACTCATGCGACTCATTTATTGCTTAAGTGAAACTCAGTAATCATTTGCAATAAATACAAAACACGGAATGTTTTTGGGCGGGATCTTTGAAATTCCTAAGAAGGTCAACAATCATTAAATGCTCTGTTACATTTAATAACCAATGAGGTTAAAATGGCGGCTTACTTTTCGGAGGATCGACCTTTCGCATACCCGATTAATCTACGATTAATCTCAACCGTTGTTTTTCACCTAACCGGTACGATTCCCCACGATCTCACTATATATATTCTTTGAGAAGCCATTCAAGCCAAATTTTATTAAACCCATCGTTCCCAAAAACCTCTGCAATTAAAATCCCTCTTTTACCCAGAAAAGCTTCATCGCTCCAAACCCTAAAATCTTCAAATCTCAAATGGCTCCTACCATATTTGAAAGATTGGCCGAAATAAATAAGCCATGGTATGAGTACGTGGTTTCTCTGGAGAGTACTTCCAATGCCAAGCACGAAGAAGAAGCGCTCCACTTGATTCGATTGGCAAAATTGTGAACCTTGTCATGAACCGACCCGAAGGCGGAGTATATACTCATGAGGTAATAGAGTTTAATAAGCTAATTTGGAAATAGATGAGGATGATTGTATTGAGTCAATTTTTTTGTTTAGCATCTTGAACAATCAATGAAGTATGTGGATTTTGTTAAAGAGAGCTTTATATTGTCCCTAAGCATTTAAGCGACATTTTTTTTTGAGTTGTGAGATAGGGAGATGACCCCTCATTTGTATATGTTGGGGACGGGAGTAAGAGTATCTTGATGGGATTCTTGAGAATCTGTTAAGTTTGAAGCAACTCTGCATAAAAAGCGGCATCTAAAGCGAAGTCTGAGTATTGATGGATATTGTTGGAAAGTGCATCATGAGTCGATCTGGAAGCTTTGAAGCGGATCAACACTCCCAAACTCCGTGATGGCGGCGATTGAGGACTCACCCACCAAGGATTTCAATTTGGCTGAAATGTCGATCAAGGTGGTGAGTGAAGCAAGCAAGGTCATAAAAAGGGAGGATGGCGTAATATCGATCAAAAGGAAGGATCCTCCATGCCACCAAAATAGCTTTTATTTTGGAAATGTGCGAGAAGGAGGAGGATATCTTTTCAACTCTACTCCATTTCCTAAGTCCAAAGTAATGTTCAAACCCATTCTTTGCCAAAGAGGACTATCAAGGGAAAGAAAAAGAAAAAATGTGGAATCACCGATTTGATTTCTTCTTTGAAAAACCAACAAACCGGGGAAGGTTTTGTTGGATGCGAAGGAAGCGAGGGTGAAATTGAAGAAGCAAAAGACCACTTGCTCCAAAGCGCCAAAAGAATGGTGGTTCTCATTTTGATGAAGATGAGAAAGTGAGGCCGAGGAGATTGACTGAGCTGGCCCTTTCGAAATCGCCTTTACTTGTATTAGCTCGAGACTATCTCAAAGGCCGAGGATCAAAGGCGAGGAGCAAGTCTTCTCGAGGTTCTTGAGAGGCTTGGATTACGATAAGTTCTCTCAAGAAATCTTTCAAGGACCTCGGACCTCGAGCAAGTCTGATTCTTCCTTTGAGGAAGCACTGCTTTCGAGACCTTAGAAAATGTTGATTCCCTCGAAGAAGTGCCCCTCAAGTCTCGAGCAAAGCTGAAATTCCCCTGAGGAGGCGCCCGGCTCGGACCTCGAGAACCAAGTCGGTCAGACGGAGGCTGCTACCCAAACCTCGAGTTCTTTGAGCCTCGGGAGGTGATGAATTTTGATGAGCTCTGAATGAGCTGTTAGTCGATATTTATTGAGACTTTCCAACTAAACTGAGAGCGATGCTCGAAAGGTGAAGCTAAAAAAGACCGAATGGAGAAGGGGAAACGGTTCATCATTGACCGCTACCACGAGCTTAGTTCATTCCACGACCTCAAAAAATCTTCTTGATTGAGGTCAGCGTCTACATCCTCAACGGACTCTTAGGAGATGCTCATCATTGCTTCATTAGGAGGTGGTGGAGCGAGGAGACAACTTTTCTCACTTTGAATTCTCGGGTTGAAAAACCAAGCTTTCGGGATGAAAATCTCGGACTTTGATGAGCTTGTGAAGAGGAAAGGTTCTTTGAGAGGATTCTTGAAGTTGGTGCCCCGAGCTCAAAGATAAATCTCGGGATGGGGACCAACAAGGGGATGATGAGAGTCGATCTCGGAAGGAGAAAGACTCGGCCCGATCTTGTCAGTTTCTTTCGAACATCCTCGGTGAAGTTAGCCTTTAGGCGAGACTCGGGATGAGCGACCCAACTCGGGGGAGGCCTGTTGGTCGGATATGCTCTTGAGATTGATCTCTCCCCTGTGATGGAGAAAATTTGGAGAAGGTTGAGCCAATCATGAATAAAATTGCTTTCGGATCGAGGAGGCATTGCCAACCAAACTCGGAAGATTAATGACTTGAGTTCTTCTTGAGCTGGTGCTACTTCGGGATACTCGTGAAAGTGACCTCCGTGGAAGGAAAATTAGAATTAGAAGAAGATGGAGGGTCAAAGGGTGAGCTTAATCTTGAGCTAAAAGAAGCATCGAGGCGACTTCATTCTAGAAGCAAAGTTAGTAGAGAAGAATGAGATCTTTGGTGAATTTGTTGAGAAATGAGCTCAATGCTCATGGCCAAGATAATATGTTCAAGGAAGCTCTCTCGAGCCAATTTGCTCATCATGCGAAAGAATTCTCTGTGGCGAAGAACCACCTCGGAAGGCTCGAGGAGGAGCAAGATCGGATGGCGAGGGGAGGTGCGAAGTGTCGATGAAAGAACAATACCATATGGACACAACCTCTCGAAGCTACGCGGTATGGTTCCAAAAGGGAAAGACACAGGCTGATCTCGGGGTTTTATTGGAACATACTCACGAAGGGCAAAGTTGTCAAGGATCTTTGAAAAGAAGATCATTGCGAAGCCATGAAGGAGATAGAGGCATTTGAGAAACTAAAGTTCAAGAAGGTGGAGAAGCGATCTACACTCGGGTTTGGAGGAAACAATCAAGAAGTTCAATAAGCCCGAGTGGTAGAGGAAGAATTGGTACAAGCCTGGTGGTCTTTGAATTGCCCATCAAGAAAAGGCTTTGGCGATGGAAGAGCTGAGGGCAAAAAGCAAAAGGCTTCTAAGCCGATTCGAGGAGGAAACTATTCTTTGGATATTGAAGAATCGAGGTTGAGCCAAGAAGAAGGTCTTCAATACGGAAGCGCTCTGAAAACACTCCAAATTGAACAAGCTAAAAAACTGCTGCTTACATTTACGGTGTACCGGTGATAAGAAAAAAAGGTAGAAGAAAGAAGCGAAAAAGAAAGTGGGTTCAAAAAGTTACTTAAAGCAAGAGGAGAGAACACAAAAAAGCGAAATGGCGCGTGTTGACAAATGGATGCGGTCCGGCTCAACGATGCATGGGAAAAATTAAAGAGAACTTTTTGGTTCTATTATGATGTCTTCGAGAGAATGGAGAGGGAGAGCTCGGATCCGATGAGGCTTTCATCGACTATCTCGACGACTTTATCGAAATATCTTCAAAATTTGGATAAATCTTGTGGATGAAGGAAAGGTCTGCGGATAAGCATACAGTCATCGTGTACCCTCCTCCAGTGGAGAATGGCTATGTAAATGAAAGCCATTGCTCAAGAAATATTTGATCGCCATTCGGTTAGATGCGACGGGGAACAATCGATATCATTAAAAAAAAATCTTATTGAAAAAAGAAGATATTACGGAATGTTCAACCTTAAAGTCCTGGCGATGAGGTGGAAGAAGATCGAACTAAAAAGGCCCGAAGAAGCAGTGAAGAAGCGAAGAAGAAGCGAAGATGAAGACTCAGAAGATTCATGTAAATCCTTTATCTTTTTTTTGTCTTTTTTATTTTGTTCAGATAAGATTCATTGTAACTTATGTGATCTAACTATCATCAATGAAAACTTATCATTTATGCTCAAAAGATAATATCTCATTATCTTATTTACATGTCTTTTACTTTTGATATGCCTGAATGATTGTCTCTGAATTAATTATTGGGAGATTCTCTACTTAGAAAATTGTTGGGAGATTCTCTGTTTAGGAAATTGTTGGGAAATTAATTGTTGAGAGTATAGGTCAGAAATTGTTGAAAACAAACCAATCTTGTAATAGGATAAACTGAAACCTGAGTATAAGTCAAGTATGTTTGTAACAAGATAGGTTTTGGCATCATCAAAAAGGAGGAAATTGTTGGGAAATAAATTTAATAAAGATATGATTTTGATTAGATCCCAAAACCCCTGAGTATGACATGTTCAGGATAATCTTGACAGTTGAGTCAGGATTCAGTTTTTAGAGTATTCAGAATGTTATCTGCAAAATGTATAGTCGTGGATATAGTCAGGTTAGGATCGAAGATTACGAAGAACTCGATAAGTTCACGAAGAAGCCCGAAGTTTACGAAGTTTCGATTATGAAACGAAAGCGAAGACTTCGATGGCGGAGATCTGAAAGCTTCGGTGTGGCGAGATCGCGAAGACTTCGGTATGGCCCGAGGCGAAGACTCGGCATGAAGACTTCGATATATCGATCGGTATATCTTGTAAAGACTCGAGGAAGACCACGAAGACTCGAAGACCACGAAGACGAGAAGACTCACGGCGAACCTGAGAAAACCGAAGGGAAAGGCGAAGATCAAGAATCTTTGAAGGCCGCGATAGTCGCGAAGACTTCGATAATGTCTTGAATGCTCGATATAAACTGAATGTTAGAAATTGTTGAAAATATCTATCTGAAGGATGCAATAATGAGAAGATCGCGATTCCTTAGAAAAATAGATATTGCCCAAGATATTTAAATGCAGACAAAAGGAACTAAGACAAAGTGTTGTTAAGGTTATATCACTCAGAGATTGTAACCAAAAAGAGCCGTTGAGTTGTCTACTTTTAGCGGAGACAAAAGTCAAAAAAGGAAAACAACATTGTACCCTTACGACCTTGGCAATGACAGTCCTTTGAAAAAGATGTCAGAAGTACTAAAGTTCCAGACTGCAAAAAGTGAAGACCGGCTACATGAAAGACTATTACCTAAAACGTGTTAGGGAGTGTCAAAACCTAAATATAGCCGTTTCTCACACACCATAAGAAGAAACTCACGAAGCTATCTCTCCAACGGATAGTTTTTCAAGAGTGACCTTGGTGTATGCCTATAAATACTTGTGACCTTATACATTGTAAAGGTTCACGGGGAAATTTTGTAAGCAACTCAAGAGCTCAAACTTATTATTGCAAGTTGAAGCACTTTCGAAAACCCAAGAATTTCGAAGTGCTTTAAATCGAAAGAACTCATTCCACTAAGCCTAGCTTGATAAGATTTATCCAAAGCTTAGTCGAGATATCCTAGCCTTTGCATTGTTCTTTATTGTAAAGGATTTCTCATCCTAGTTGGAAACCAACCAAGAAACCCCAAACCCTTTGTAAGGTAGTTTGAGTGTGATTGTTGGTGAGATTGGAGTTTAAAGAGTTAGTAAACTACATTGAGGTAGTCGAAAGCTCTAGAGAAAAGTGAGTAATCTATCTTGGATGAGCCAGAAAGCTTGTGTGAGTTTTGAGTTAGTAAACTGAGGAGGTAGTCGAAAGCTCAAAATTAGAAAGGTTAGTAAAACTGAGAGGTAGTCGAGAAAGCCTTAGGAAGTGATTAGTGAATTTCTCGGAAGAGATCGGGGAGAGTGGGCGTAGGAGCTTGAGTCTACGAACCACTATATTTTCTTTGTGTTCTTTGCTTTACATTTTTTGCTTGATTTATACATTGCATTACCTTGTTTTGAAAGCATATTTTCCTTGATATTTGGTTGGAATCAATCATTTGAAAGTTGCATATAATTGAATCACGGCCTAATCACTATTCCATTAAAGGAAGGTTTTGACAAAAAGCTTAAAAGCAGTATAAACTAAGGGCCAACCATTTCCTTTTGTCTGGTAGCTAGAGCGAGATAGTTACCAAATGAACTTACTCTTTGAGGGTTGATAAGTTGAATTATCGATCCAAGCAACTTCGGGATCTATGAAAACTTCGAGGACTCGGTTGGGATTATCGATGGTATCGAAAGCATTTCGGGATCAGCATCTCGATAGACTTTGATTTCGAGGCGATTTGTGCTTTCGAGGACCAAATCATCGGAATGACTGACCCAAAAGTGACCTCGTAATAAAAAGAAAAAGTTTAAAAACCGACACGTGTATTCCCCCATACCGTGTAAGACTCGTTGCAGGGACCAGCGGACCCCAACTAATCGGACATCGGTCAAGGAATCATGAGAAGAATCGATTCTTGAAGAAACCTCAACCTAATCAATAGATCATAAATCGGCCCTGAACCATCTCGCAAAGAAACGGTCCTGGCGAAATCGATCGGTCATAATGCCTAACCAGCATGCTAAGGGTAAATTGATGAAACCATTTGAGCAAAGGAGATATGAATCTTTTGATGGTAGCAGTCATACATATCCCTTCAACCAGAAATTTAGGGCAATTTGCTTTTGAGCCACCTTTGGATTAAAGAAAGAGCAGACTAACAAGAAAAATCAGAAGTCTTTTGATCCATCCAAGGCTCACACTCATAATCATACTGACTAGAACACACATGAAGAGATGTATGATTATGTAGATGCTTTTGGGAGACAAATTAGGTCTTCTGATCTTGATGATTATCAAAGGAGTGCCCTGTTTGTTTGGACCCCAAAAGGTAACACTAACCCCTCAAGACCAAACCCCACTGGGGTACCTAAAGCATGATCTGATTACATGTTCGCGTGGGTATAGCCAATAAAGGAGGTGTACAAGCAACTATCGGGTACATCGATAGTGGATGCTCAAGGCACATGACTGGCAACAAACATCTCCTCAGCTCATATGTAGAACAAGAAGGCCCACGTGTACTCTTTGGTGATGATAACATTGGTTTTACAAGATGATTCAGAACCTTAGTTAATGGTGATGTACATGTTTCTGGAGTTTCGTATGTTGATGGTTTAAAGCATAACCTGTTATCGGTTTCTCAATTTTGTGACAACGGATTCAGTGTTGAGTTCTCGACTGATCAGTGCACTATCAAGAATCGAGCTACTCAACAGATTTTGCTCAAGCCTTCTTCTTGGGAATGACCTTGTGCTACTAGCCTTGCCTTGTTTCTTACAATGATGTTGTTCTAATCTCTTTTGTTCTTGAAAACCCATTTGTTTCCAATTACATTGTGCTTCTTTGGTCTATCTACTAACTCCCAGACTTCATTCCTTGTGAACTGATTCAACTCTTCTTGCATAGAAACAATCCAAAAGGAATCTTGAAGAACATCTTCAATTTCTGTAGGTTCTTTCTTTGATAGGAAACAACAGAATAAAGCACTTTCACCATGGAACTTTCTGGTTTTAACACCTTCTGATGGATCACCAACTATCTGACTTGAAGTGTTTCTATCTAGCCAAGATCTTCTTGATGTCCCCCCTTCGGTTGTATTCTCATTATCAGAAATGTTAGGTTCAGATATATCATTAAATTCAGGAAACAACAAGAAAGGAGAAAGGGAATCATCTTCCTCAGGGGAAATTCCATTCAGAACATTGTCAGTGACTTTTGTTCCCCCTTGATTGATAGATTCAGAATTTTCCTCAGATGTGACCACATCTTCATCGGCATTACTTACCTGATGTTTAACTGGGGTCAGTTCAGATGGATCAACTTCTGTATGTTGGCTTTCTTTCAGTGGAGAACTATCATCCTGAGGTCCACCAGCCTGAGTATTTTAATCCTGAGTTGCTTCTTCTGAGTCAGATTCACTCCATTCATAGAAGGTGACTGACTTCTTCTTTTAAGGCTCATTGGATGATTTATCAGCATTTTTGTTCTTCAGGCTTAGTCTAGTGATCCTTTTAGTAAAGTCTCCTGAGTCATGTTCCTATTTTCTATGAACACAAGTAGATTCATCAAAAAAAATATGAGGTATTTCTTCCACAATAAGGGTCCTACAGTTGTAAACTCTGAAGGCTTTACTAACTTTAGAATATCCCAAGAATATTCCTTCATCATCTTTGCTATCAAAAGTTTTCAACTGATCTTTACCATTATTATGAATGAAATACTTACAACCAAACACACGAAAGAAAGAAACAAGGGGTTTCCTTTCATTCCATAGTTCATATGGTATTTTTCCTTGATTCTTTGTCAGCATGGATCTGTTCTGAGAGTACCATGCAGTATTGATAGCTTCAACCCAAAATCTTTAGGGAATATCAGCTTCAACAATAATTGTTCTTGCAGCTTCTTTCAGAGTCATATTTCTTCTTTCAGTAACACCATTTTGTTGTGGGGTCCTTGTAGCTGATGTTTCATGAGTTATTCCATTTGCTGCACAATAATCAGAAATAATATGCTTGATAAATTCAGTGCCTTTATCTGATCTGATTTTGACCACACTTAGGTTCTTTTCATTACTGAGTCTCTTCAGTAATTCAGGCCGTTTTGTCAGGGTTTCTTTCTTACTAAGTAAGAATATTACCCAAGTATATATAGAGTAGTCATCAACTACTACAAGTGTATATTTTCTGCCATTAGTGCTCACAGGTGTTATTGGACCAAATAGATCCATATGTAACAATTGAAGTATCCTTTTAGTAGACACTTCTACTTTGCTTTTGAATGATGCTCTTATCTGTTTGCCATTTTGACAAGCATCACACATATGATCTTTACTGAATACTTCATTTGATAACCCTCTCACAAGTGTTAATCTTGCAAGTTTGTTAAGGGTTTTGAAGTTCAAGTGATTCAGTCTTTTGTGCCATAACCAACTGTTCTCTGTAGTTTTCTTAGCAACTAAATATGTATCCATAGGAGATAACCTCCAATCAGCAAGATACACATTTCCTTTTCTAGTTCCAGTTAGTAGTACTTGATGTGACACATTATCTTTTTCATAACATAAGTTCTTTGAGAACTCAACACTGAATCCTTTATCACAGAATTGACTAATAGAAAACAAGTTATACTTTAAACCAGACACATAAGATTCACCATGGATATGCACAGTATCAATTTCAAGTGTTCCATATCCTTCAGCCTGTCCTTTGGAATTATCTCCAAAAGTTATCTGAGGGCCTTTCGGTTCAACATAGTCAGTGAGCAAGTATTTATATCCTGTCATGTGTCCACTGTCCAAATACCATGCAGCAGGTGCAACTTCATCTCCACTCAACAGGGCTATGTTGTCTTCATACAACTCATTGCCCAACTCCATCACCTGAACCAAAATTCGGCCTTAGGTACCCATTTGGTGTAGGGTCCTACCATGTTAGTTGTACCTTTTGGAATCCAAATCTGCCTCACAACTCTAATCACATTAGAGTGGCTGATTTGTCTTCCATAAACATCTACATACTCATTCACCACTCTTGGTGCCTTAATAGTATCTTGTGTATGAATGCCAGCCTTAGCATGAACGTGAGCCTTAGAGTTCTTCTTGGGTTCAGGCCTTTTGTTCAGATGCTTTGGCCTTGGTGCAACTGGTCTAGGTGTCTGTTGACTTGGGTTCAGAGGACCTTTACCCTTAGGCAAGTGGGGTTTGGGTCTTCTGTACTGAAATTGGGGTCTTTCACTGTTCTGAGGACTTGGTCTTTTCAGTTGAGAATATATACGGTGAGTGCTTCTCTTCTGAAAATTCCTCTGGTGGTTCAGTGCAGATTTCTTCAGGACAATATTCTTGGCCTGAGACCTTGAATTAGTAGTCTGAGAATTTCCTACTGAGTGTTTATGGTTTCTAGCCTTTTCCTGAGGTTTGAGCTTTCCACTCTGAACCTTCAGGTTCTCTGAAACCATAGGTGTTTTACCCTTGTCTAAAATTCGTGGTTGTTCTTCAATTAGAAGGTCAGTACGAACCTAGGGTTTAACAAAAACTATCGTAGTGCCACTAGTTGAAGCAGCATTAAGTTGATCTTGTGAAGTTCCCCCTGGAATGTAACCCAATCTAGTTTTTATAGTTGCAGGTCTTTGATAACTCTGAATTTCATCTATTGCACTAGATGCCGAATTCAATAGAGCTAACTTTCTCCGCAGATTATCTTCACATTTCTTTAGAGTTTCATGTTTCTCAAAGAGGTAATTAAATTCATTTTTGATTAGCTTATTTTCCTCAGTGGATTTCTCTAATTTTCCATTCAGGACAACTATCAGCTTCTCTTTCTCTGAGAGTTGTAATTTCAGAACATCTAGCTCATCAGTAACTCCCATCAATTGAGAAGTGATTTCACCAATATTAGAGTTTTTTCGCTTTAGATTATCAGCAATCCATTTCTCATTCTGCTCTTGAGTTTCAATGAACAGTTCTTGTAGCACAGAATAATCTTTCAGGCTCTCAAAAGAATCCATCAGATCGAAGTTACTGTTTACAGAAGAACTTGAAAACTCAGGTGCTTGTGTAGGAGCAGCAACATAGATAGAAGAATTTACCTCCTCAATAGCAACAAGGCACACATCATCACTATCACTATCTGAAAACATCTCTTCTGAAGAGCTTGAACCTTCCTCTTCAGCATCATTTTCCTCAGCAACCATTGCCTTTTTGCTAGAGTACTTCTTGTCGCTCTTTGCTTGTCTTTCTTTTCTCTCTTTGGAACTTAACTCAGGACAGTCATACTGGAAGTGACCTTTCTTCTTACAGTTGTAGCATCTGTTGGCATCATCATCCTGATCACTTTCTTCCTTGGATTTGGAATCCTTCTTCCTGGATAAGGAACCTTCAGCTTTGTGGTCTTTCTTCCTGTCAATAGTCTTGTCCTTAGTTTCTGAGTTGTTCTTGTTCCTGTACATGGTATCCTTATAATACCTTTTGTACTTTCCAAATCTGCTATTGAGTGTTTCAAACCTCCTTGCCATCAGGGCATATGTTTCATCTTTTTCATCTTAATCTTTGGCAGGTGGGTTCTCAGGCTCTTTAACTTTACAGATTTTCTCTTTGACATTAAAGGCCACATTTTTGCTAGATGAAGATTCATCTTTGCTGTCAATTTTCTTAGTTTTCTTATCAATTACAAACTCATAAGCTTTCAGGTTAAAGAAAACTTGTTGATATGGCATAGGTGCAACATCTTTGGTGTTTTCAATCACCACAGCATGTATATATCATTTCTTAGAGAGTCCTCTAAGGATTTTCAGCGCAATTTCTCTCTTTTGATATCTTTTTCGAAGAGCACTCAAATCATTCATGATACTAGTGAATCTGACCTCAAGTCTTTCAATAGATTCACCATCTTCCATTTCAAAGCCATTAAACTTTGCAATGGCTACATATAGTTTATTCTCTTTGATATGATCAGTGCCCTGACACATAATAGCAAGTGTGTCCCAAATTTTTTTGGCAGATTCACAGTGAGAAATCATTCACATAACACCATCATCAATAGTGCTATATAGAGTATCCTTAGCAATATAGTCTAACTTAGGAAATTCATCTCTGGGATCCTCTTTCTCAGCATTAGTAGTTCTGGGATTCACAACAATATACACAAATGGTCCTTGAGACACAACTCTCCACATTCTTTCATGTTTAGAGTATAGATGTGCCTGCATTCTCAGTCTCCATAAGTCATAGTTCTCAATAGAGAACATAAGTAGTTTCTTAGAAGGCATGATGAATGAGCCTTTGTAATATATCAACAATAAGATCTATTCAATAGACCACCAAAGTCATTTAGTAAGTAAGACTATGGCTACCAAAGCAAGTGGTCAGTTGAACCACTGCTCTGATACCACTTGTTGGTCCCAAGTACGAGTCACACATGTGTATGGGGGGGAATACACGTTTATAGTAATTCTTAACTTTATACTCTGCTGATCAATGAGTTAAGTTATACGGAGTTTTAGTCCTGAAAAGCACAAATCACCCTGAGTTAAAGTCTACTGAGACAATCACCATTGTTCTTGATTAGCTCAAGCCCGATCTGAATGCTAAAATCTGAGTAGCTTTGCACAAATAACCAACTTCTTGAGTACTCGGAAAGAGTGGCTCGATTTGGTAGCTATCTATATTAGTGACTAAGGTCTGCGAAAAAGTGTAGGCCCTAAGTTTATACTCATTTTACTTTCTTTGAAAATATATTTTCCTTTATGAAAACAGTGATTAAGGCAGTGATCAGTTTAATGCAAGTTCAGTGGATTGATTCCAACTGAGTCAGAAAACCTTTAATGCTTTTAGAGAAATATGCAAACAAGCAAATCGACGATCTGAGAAAGTAAATAAACACGATGAAACTTATAGTGGTTCAAAGACTCAAGCTCCTATGTCCACTCTCCCTGATCTGAGGAGAATTCCTTAAACACTCCAGGAATCTGCTTGGTTTAGAGTGCCAAGGTACACTGACCAAATCACCTCTCAAAAGCAATCTAATCCCTATGATCTACTTCCTGAGTCCTAGTACTCAGAACTACAACTCTCTCAAGCTTTCAGATTGAACAACGTAGCTTACTAACTTTTACAACTCTCTCAACTTCTAAACAATCAACTACTTAAACTACCTAACACTTAGGGTTTGAATTTTGGTTTGGTTACCAACTAGGGTTTGTTGGAATTGAGAGGCACGTAAACACGTAATACATGCGCATCGGAATAAAATAGTTCACCAACAACGAATAATTAATTGCATAATTAAATACGAGTAAACGTAAACAAAATTCTTCTGACAATTAGGTAGTACCTGATTCCTCAACTATGGTATCCACGTAACAGTCATTTACTAATCCGCACATCCTGTCGTTGAATCCCCTAGATGAATTTGCTAGGAAAATTCTAACTTAGAGATTTTATGGAGAAAATATGAACTCACGTATTATGAATTCCCAAGAGCTCATATATATAGGAGAGACCTAGCTTAAATCTCAAGCTAACCTGATTGGAAAATAAAATCCCTAATATTTATTTAAATAAATCTCTTAGATTTATTCCCCACATATAAATCTCTATGGATTTAAATTCCATATATGACAAATCTCTACGATTTGTTTCCATATATATTAAATCCTACAATAATATTCCAAATATTATTATTGGAAATTCTTATTTAATTAAATCCAATTTAATTAAACATTAATAATAATTAACTCTAAATTAATCTATTATTAATTACTTCTCCATAAATTAAATATTAAATCTAATTAAATATTTAATCAACCAACTATAATTAGTAAACAACCATTACTTGTTGTGTGACCCATAGGCCCTCATATATCGAGCGATTAGTCAAACTTACGGTCTTAATTGAACACTAGACAATAAATCAAACATTCTCAATATATGAGGTACGTTGCGAGGAAATGTGCAACTACCTGTAACTGAAACATGGGCTATTACGATTTCCTCCTTTCATTCGCGAATACTCGATTAAGTGTCTATTCAAATAACTTAATCAATTTATCTCTAATCACTAATTAATCACTTATGTCACACTTGTCCACAAAGTCCTAGTTGACTTGCATTGTCCAATGACTTTGATCCAATTATGATGAGAAGATGAGTATTCTCTCTAAATCCACTTTGAGGAATGAATCCTCTTCTTGGCTCAACTACCCGCTTACATGCGCCGTGATAAACCCGATCAAGCCATATCTACCCATGAAAGGGTGCAAGCGTCGGTCATGGTCAAAGTTCATCACTCACACATATGATGCGTATTGACCTCAAGTCGAAAAGTGTATCGCATAGCTCCATTAGCAAGAGACACCGTAGACACATATAGTGGAACTACATCAAGCGATTTCTCGAATGGGTATACCAATACCCTCTAAGGTATTTGTGCATCCATCATGAGATACCTAGTATCTCATGATAAGTGAGATCTTACTACACTCTCTCAAAAAGTATGATGCGGATCGCTTTACCGATCTCCATTGTATCATCAATATTCCATTCTTGATGATCCTCGATTGGGGCCATTTGAGAATCATGCTTAGGTCATTTGAGTTCTCACACACTCAATGACAACAGTGACTCAAGGGAACATAGATAAGAACAAATGCAAACAATCAAACATAATATTCTAATAAGTGCAACGCCATATATTTAATATTAAATCAACAATAATATTAAATCAATACTGACTATTATCTGAGCATTATGTCCTTACAATGGATTATCTCTAGGACACTAACACTAACAATCTCCCAATTGAACTAGAGCCAATCACCTATATGTCTAACCCTTAGATCATCAAAATATCTAGTGTGTACATGAACACTCAAAGCCTTGGTGAAAGGATCAGCCAGGTTATCCTCCGTGGGGACACGTTCTAACTCTATCTCCCCTCTAGCGATTATCTCTCTTATCAAGTGATAACACCTCGGTACATGCTTGTTTCTGTTATTGGATCTCGGTTCCTTAGCTTGCGCAACCGCGCCGATATTATCAATCTGACTTTATTGAATTGCGGCTTTTCGGAACAATCCCTAGTTCACTTAAGAAATGTTTTATCCAGACAACTTCTTTGGCAGCTTCTGCCACAGTAATGTACTCAGCTTCGGTTGTTGAGTCTGCGGAGTCTCTTGTTTGGAACTATTCCAACTAACTGCCCCACCATTAAGAACGTAAACATAGCCCGACTTTGACTTGTAATCATCATAGTCGGATTGAAACTTCATCGGCATACCCGATTTGCAACTAGCTATATTTGTCCTCCGTAACTAAGTAATATTTGGTACGTCTTAGGTACTTAAGAATGTTCTTGACAACAATATATTGAGGTTCACCTGGATTCTGCTGGTATCTACCAGTGGTGCCAACAGCGAAGGCCACATCTGGCTTTGTGTAAGTCATGGCGTACATGATGGAGCCAATTGTAGATGCATATGGTATATCCTTCATGCGCCGGATATCATCTTCCGTAGAAGGACAATCCTTCATAGACAACTTTATCCCATGACATGCCAGTAGAGAACTCTCTTTGAGTTCTCCATCGTAAATCATTTTAACACCTTATCTACGTAGGTTGATTGTGACAGACCCAACATCCTCTTGGATCTATCCCTATGGATCTTGATCCCAAAGATGTAGCGAGAGCCTCACCAAGATCCTTCATCATGAAGGTCCTTGATAACCAATCTTTTTAGGCGCATAAGAGGAATGTTGTTTCCCATGTCGGTATGTAAATCGACATACAAAACTATGAAAAAAATATTTCTCCCACTGCGTTTACGATAAATGCATGGATCTTCCGAAATTCTGATGAAGTCAAACGATTTGACAGCTTCATCAAATTGGATATTTCAACTCCTAGAAGCTTGCTTTAATCCATAAATGGATCGTTTAAGCTTGCACACAAGATTAGACTTTGGCTTAGATATAAAACCTTCAGGTTGAGTCATAAACATCTCCTTATCAATGTTGCAATTTAGGAAGGTTGTTTTGACATCCATCTGCCAAATCTCATAATCTAGATGTCTTTGCTACCGCATAAGTAAAATCGAATGGACTTGATCTTGGCAACAGGTGAAAAAGTTTCATCATAGTCAATGCCTTCGCGTTGATTATAACCTTTTGCCACCACCTAGCCTTGTAGGTTTGTACCTTGTCGTTTGCATCAGTCTTACGTTTGTAGATCCATTTGCAACCTATGAGTTTGACCCCTTTCGGCAACTCAACCATGTCCCAGACTTGATTGGTGTACATCTAGTCCATCTCGGATTTCATGGCTTCATGCCACTTCTCTGAGTCAACATCAATGTTGCCTCAATGTAAGTTACAGGATCGTCTTTATCCAGGAATCTCCGTCATCTTGTTCCTCTGAGGAAACCATAATATCTAGTGGGCGGATTATGAATCTAGTGGACTTACGAATTTTGTGGTTATCGCGGTTTGTACATTCGATCGTAAAAAATTTTGTGGTGCATCGATTTCATCAATGTTGAAGAGTCCTCAAAACAACACTTTCATATGCCTCTTGGCGGGAGTTTGAACTATGTTGTTCTCATTCAACCCACTTGGGTTTGTTCGAAAGGCAATCTGACTCAATTCGCTCCATTTGGTGAAAGATGATTACTAAGTGATAAACTTCCACCATGAGAGCTGCTGAATGCTCCCACTGATTCCTTGTAACGTTTCTTTGACAAGATATTAGTCTCTTGGTTATCCATTGGTTCTTGAATTTCTTCAAGTTCTATCATCTTACGCTTCCTTAAAGACATAGTCTTCTTCGAGGAACTTGACCTACCTAGAAACAATTACTGTTTGTTTCTTAGGTAGATAGAAATAATATTCTCTCGTTTCCTTAGGATATCCCACAAGGTAACCCTTTTCACCTTTGGATTCCAACTTATCATTGAGCATCTTTTTTCACAATTGCGGGGCAACCCCACATTTTGATATGTGTAAAAGTTAGCTTCTTGCCACACGATAGTTCATATGGTGTATGCTCAATCGATTTGGATGAAATCCTATTCAGAATGTAAATTGAGGTTTTGTAAAGCGTATCCCCATAAGAATGTCGGAAGATAGGAAAAAATTATCATGGACCTTACCATGTCTAACAAGGTTCGGTTTCTCCTCTCGGATACTCCGTTCATTTACGATGTTTCGGAAGGAGTCCATTGTGATTGGATTCCATGTAACTTTAAGTAATCCATGAACTCATGGCTAACGTATTCACCTCCTCGATCCGATCTAAGAGTCTTGATACTCTTACCAAGTTGCTTTTCTACATCAGCTTTGAACTCCTTGAATTTCCCAAAAGACTCGTATTTGTGTTTCATAAGATATACATATCCATATCTTGAGAAATCATCAGTAAAAGTGAGGAAGTAGGCGAAGTGACCCCTAGCTATGGACAATGGTCCACATACATCACTGTGGATCTGATGGTCCCGGTGGGAAAACCCATTTTGCGCGTGCGGAAGCAAAACATTTCGTTGCGGTGCATATAAAACAGGGGTGAAGGAATGGTGATTACAGTTTTTTGCGTTTTAAGCTCATGTGTTGTGTTTTGCTTATAATCGAATGCATATGACAATATAAGAACATAAAGCAGTAAACAACATAACAATGTATAGTGGTTTGGAGACTCAAGCTCCTACATCCCTCTCTCGTATTTTCTGAGGAAATTCCTTCTTTGGACTTATCACCCTCTCGGGTTTGCCTCTAGATGTTTAACGAGCTCTCACTCAATCGGGACTTATCACCTCTCTCCGGGATTGCCTCTGAGATGTTTATCGAGTTCACACTCCAGCGGGACTTATCACCCTCGCTCGGGATTGCCTACCCTCCCTTTCGGGATTGCTAGATGTTCTGGGAGTTCACACTCGCTTCTAAACTTAACCAACTCTTGGGTTTGGGTTTGTTTGGTTTCAACTAGGTTGAGATTTTTCCTTACATTTGTTTAGCCTCAATGCTAAGGTTGGAAAATCTCTCTAAGCTAGGATACATCGTGGTTTGCTTAGATTGGGTTCTAGAACACTCTTTGAATATATATCGTGTATATCTACGGACTTGTGTTCTAGGGTGGGAATCTTTAGATGATTTGGCTTGATGGATGTTTCGCATTTTCCACCACGAATTATGAAGGAAGAACTTGTATTTATAGTGTGGATTTGAATGTTACCGTTGGATGAAGTCACATTCAAATCCATATTATTCTATGTAACTTCTTGCGACTTTTCGGTGGTTGTCTTCCTCTCATTGGTCCGCGTCGGTGATTCTACTTGGCTATATTCCTCGATTCCTCGCCTTGGAATCATTCGGGATTCTCTGAGTCTCGGTGTCTTGATCTATCTCGAGCCTTGGTCTATCGAGCCTTGGTGACTTCTCTTCTTGGCCCGGACCCTAGTACGTCGGGCATCTTGACACTCGAGCTGGCGAGTTGACTCTTGTTTTCGGACATCGACGACCCTCGGTCACTAGCGCCGGGCTAAGCGATCATCGGCGGCGTTTCGATTCTCGGTGAATATGACGGATGACTTCTCTTGATGACTTCTCTTTGATCTGGTATCTGATTTACGGTTTTTCGATATATGATTTCTTCTCGCTGATCGATCGGCTCACATGATCGGTCGATATAGCATCAGTCGACATATCGGTTTATCGCATCGTTAGTACATCGGGTTTAACATATTAGGTTAGCATATCGAGGTTACTTTGTCGATCTCAATCACGTCGATCTTGATCATCTGCTCATCTTCATATCTAATCTCGATCCGCGTCTAATCTCGTCGGTCTCATCTGCTCCTCTTACGATCTGCAACCTTCTCCGATCTTACGGTGATTTCTTTCGATCGGCTTGTTTGCTCTCTTCGATCACCGGATCGGCTCGTCGATTCTTGATCATCGGATCGGCTAAATCATTCTTCGATCATCGATCATCTGATCAGTCACATTACGGTCATTTGATCGAGGTCATCGGTCATCTAATCTTCGATCGGTGGCTTAGCTTTTCTTCTCTTGATTTTGCTCATTTTCATCGATTAACTCGGAATTCATCTTACTCATCGATCTCGATCGGTCTAAATCTGCTGACCTCGTCGATCTCGATCATCTCGTCGATTTCGTGAGTTCCCCCTCAATTTGTTCTCTCGTTCCCCCTCAACTTGTTGTCGTAAATTAGCTTCAATAACACAAGTTGATAATGTTTTTAGCATAATTCATCAAAACTAAAATATCGACAATTTCCTTTTTGATAATGAAGCCAAAACATTAGAATATATGCATTTTTAAAGAAACGGGTTTTCTTTTAAAAGATCAGTTCAGGTGGTTACTTTGAAATCAGTGAACCGTTTGAACACCTGCTTTGATACCAATTGATGGTATCGGATCGAAAAACGAGTTTTAAAATAGATCTTTCGAGGCGATCACATTGAAAAAGTAATCTTTTGAGCACCGCTCTCGATACCAATTGATGGTCGATTGGGAAAACCCATTTTCTTGGCGTCGCGGAAGCAAAACATTTCGTTGCGGTGCATATAAAATAGGGGTGAAGGAATGGTGATTACAGATTTTTGCGTTTTAAGCTCATGTGTTGTGTTTTGCTTATAATCGAATGCATATGACAATATAAGAACATAAAGCGATAAACAACACAACAATGTATAGTGGTTGGAGACTCAAGCTCCTACATCCCTCTCTCTTGTTCTAGGAAATTCCTTCCTGTTGGACTTATCACCCTCTCGGGTTTGCCTCTAGATGTTTAACGAGCTCTCACTCAATCGGGACTTATCACCCTCCCGGGATTGCCTCTGAGATGTTTACCGAGTTCACACTCCAGCGGGACTTATCACACTCGCTCGGGATTGCCTACCCTCGCTTTTCGGGATTGCTAGATGTTTCTGGGGTTCACACTCACCTACAAACTTAACCGACTCTTGGGTTTGGGTTTGTTTGGTTTCAACTAGGTTGAGATTTTCCCTTACATTTGTTTAGCCTCAATGCTAAGGTTGGGAAAATCTCTCTAAGCTAGGATACATCGTGGTTTGCTTAGATTGGGTTCTAGAACACTCTTTAAATATATATCGTGTATATCTACGGACTTGTGTTCTAGGGTGGGAATCTTAGATGATTTGGCTTGATGGATGTTTCGCGCATTTTCCACCACAATTATGAAGGAAGAACTTGTATTTATAGTGTGGATTTGAATATTTACCGTTGGATGAAGTCACATTCAAATCCATACTATTCTATAACTTCTTGCGACTTTTCATTTGGTTGTCTTCCTCTCATTGGTCCGTCGGTGATTCTAACGGCTATATTCCTCAATTCCTCGCCTTTGAATCATTGAGGATTCTCTGAGTCTCGGTGTCTTGATCTATCGAGCCTTGGTCTATCGAGCCTTGGTGACTTCTCTTGCCGGACCTTATCGTCGGGCATCATCCTTTCGGGCCTAGCGAGTTTAGCTCTTGTTTTGAGACATCGACCCTCGGGTCACTAGCGCCGAGGCTAATGATCGCCATGCGTTCGATTTTCGGTGAATATGACTTCGAGATGACTTCTACTTTGATCTCGGTATCTGATTTACGGTTTTCGATATCGATTTCTTCTCTTTGATCGATTAGCTCACATGATCAGTTAGTATAGCATCGAGTCGATATATCGGTTTATCTGCATCAGTTATACATCGGGTTTTAGCATATTAGGTTAGCATATCAGGTTAGCACATTTGATCTCAATCACGTCGATCTTGATCATCTGCTCATCTTCATGTCGATCTCGATCGCGTCGATCTCGTCGGTCTCATCCGCTCCTCTTACGATCTAAACCTTCTCTTACGATCTTACGGTCGGTTTCTTTACGATCGGCTTGTTTGCTCTTCGATCACCGGATATTTCGTCGATTCTTCGATCATCGGATCATTTCGTGCATTCTTCGATCATCGATCGAATGCATTACGGTCATTTGATCGGTCATCGGTCATCTAATCTTCGATCGGTGGCTTAGCTTTTCTTCTCTTCTGATTTTGCTCAGCTCATCAGTTAACTCCAGAACTCATCTTACTCATCTGATCTCGACCAGTCTCGTCCTAGTGACCTCGTCTGATCTCGATCATCTATGTCTGATTTCGTGAGTTCCCCCTCAATTTGTTCTCTCGTTCCCCCTCAACTTGTTATCTGTAAATTAGCTTCAATAGCACAAGTTGATAATGTTTTGGCATAATTCATCAAAACTAAAATATCCCAACCAGGATCAATTCTAGAACTTCTTTGTACGAACCCTTTCCCGAGAGAAAGAGTTTGTTGGTCATCTTGCCCTTGAGCGGATTTCACAATTTCCATAAGATTCAAAGTCGAATGGGGTTAAGTAGTCTAACTTTCTTAACCTTGCAATCTATTCTCATTTGCATGACCAAATGCGCAATGCCACAAGTAAGTTGGGTTTTCATGATTACTAAGTTTGAGTCGTTTGTTTTGTATATTAAAAATATTATATCCACAATGCAACAAGTATAAACCATTCGATAAAGGAGCATTTCCATAAACATCACCATTAAGCAAAAAATAACAATTATTGTTTGCAAAGTGGAAGGAAAACCCTTCAATGTCTAACATAGGAATATAAATAATGTTGCGAGTAATAGAAGGAACAAAATAACAATTATTTAGTTCAAGTCTAAAACCAGAGGGTAAGTTTAAAACATAAATGCCAACACGTTCGTGACAACTCTTGCTCAATTCCCAGCGTGTGGGGCGACTTCACCCGACTAAGCGCCTGCTATGCTTGAGACCTGCACATTAAATGCGGATGTGTGAGCCACAAGTGGTATCTAATACCAAGTAGTTAGTATCATTTGTGGACATGTTTATCTCAATAACAAACATACCTGTTCCAGTGGCTGAGACACCTTGTGTCTTCTTTTCAACTACTAGAACCTTGCAGTCCTTCTTCTAATGCCCCTTCTGCTTGCAGTAGAGGCATACATTCTTGTCCACCCTCCCTTCTTTTGAATTCCACCTTTGGGCTTAAGGAAGCTTGGCTTAGAGCCTTTCTTTGCCTTGCCCCTTCGTTTCTTCTTTCCTTTCGAGGCAGAAGAAGTAGAGGCACTCACCATAAGCCAGACCTTTTCTTTAGCAGTGGAAGACTCAAAGGTCTTTAGCATGTTATACAGCCTCTGGGGTAGCAGGGATTAGCATGTCCAACACGTACTCAATCTTTTCTTGCCTAAGCACCAAGCACGCGTTTGGTGCGGTCGAAAAAATTTGGTGACCAATTTGTTCGTTTCCAAAATGGTTTCACTTCAACAATCCTAGAGTAATAAAATAAAATGGGAATTAAAACACATAATTCCTATGATCAATATTCAACAATCAAAATAAACATGACCTTTCAAATTTATTTTGTCTCCATTATTTTCACATATTCAACGACCTCATCGGAAGAATACGAATTTATATCTAATATAAATCATAATGGACTAGGATCCACATTCGTACTATCATAATATCTGCTTGGACTGATTACTATGATAGCGAAGCTAATGAGTCTCCAAACCGATTAAAAGCTGCAATTCTAGTTGATTGAACCTAGATTAAATCGGATGCCCTTGACTTTCGTTTTTCCTGCTTGAAATTTGGTGAAACAAAAGTCAGAGTTGATTCTAACCATCAGCGGTGACACTCGTGTCCTATAAAGGTCGGTAGATGTAGATCGAGCAAAAAGACTTGGGCCTTAAATACTCATTGGAACAAAATCTCGGTTTACTTTTAATTTTGATGGAAGGCGTTGTTCAACTTAATGAAAATCATATTTTTAGTGAGGAACGTTTTAAAGGTGGGGTATCAATTGCTTAATTGAGATCCAACATGTTAATCTATATCACATTTGAGCAACTATTGGGCGCCGCCTACCCAAACAATTATAAGCGGTCCTTAAAAGACATAAACAAGTTCAAACAGACAAGTTAACGTGGTGGGATTTAATAATCAAAAGTTAAACCAAGTTTAAAATCAAATTTTAAAAGTTTAAATAATTCTTTAAGCGATTATTAAAATAATTAATCAATTAATTATTAAACAAAATCAATTTCATTTTATTAATAGAAATAATTAATCGATTATTAAATAAAATCGATTTTACTTTTAATTTTATTCAAAATAAATTTTTTTTTTTGTTTAGGGGGCTCAGTGCAATTTCAAAATTGCGAGAGAACTTTTATCTCCAAATCGAATTTACAAAAGCCCCCATCATCATCACCCATCAAATTAGATCAATCTAAAAATTTCGACCGATCAAATTCCAAAAACCCATCAATTGTTCATCATCCATAGTTTGATTGAAATTAATCAATTAACCCATCATAAAAACAAACAACAATCAATCGAAGGGGACAACAAAAGCGAGGGAGATGCATTATTTGAACCAAAAATGAGTCTAAGACACTTTCGAAGTCAAGCGAAAAAACAATTGCTGACGAAAAATGCCAGACGGTTTGCCCGCGATTTCCTTGAGCTCGCGTGATGAATCGTTGTTGCTCATTTCCTGCGCGTCGTTATCTCGGATGTCGAGGTCATCATCGGAGGAAGCGGCGAATCGTCGGTGCAAAATCCATAGCCACGTGGAAGCAGCCTTCCACGAAGTGAGAAAACACACGCACCCACGGATGGTAAATCGCGACAAACGAAGAGTGCCGCCATCGATCGAAGAACAAGAAGACGAAAGACATGCGGATTCATTCGTTCGCCATAAAATTTGCATTCGCATTCTCGCGATCCGAAGACAGGCGCTAAGCGCCTCGGCGACTATGTGTGATCTTGCCGTCGCCTGATCATCGGCGGATGGAGGAGGTTTTCACTGAAAACCCTAGATTTTTGGAAAAGCGAAGTGGGCATCACGAAAAACAAAAGAGCCAAAACTAATATGCAACATATAATACTCAACCACACAAACAAGTGCACACACGCACCAAATAAACAAAACATCGTGAGGTCAATCTAATTTACAGTACGTGCTTGATTTATAAAAAAAATAATCTACAAATCAATCAATTAGCAATTAATCAAGAGCACGAGCTCACGATATCCTTTATTGGAATTGAGAGCGCGTAAACCACGTAATACATCTTGTGAGAATTAAAGCAGTTCGACAACAAGCGATTAATTGCGTAATTAAATACGAGTAAACGTAAACAAAATTCGTACAAAAATTCGTACACGGATTCCTCAACTATGGTATCCACGTAACAGTTATTTACTAATCTGCACAAATCTGCCAGCGTTGAATCCCCGAGATGAATTTGCTAGGAAAATTCTAACTTAGAGATTTTATGGAGAAAATATGAACTAACGTATTATGAATTCCCAAGAGCTCATATGTACAGGAGAGACCTAGCTTAAATCTCAAGCTAACCTGATTGGAAAATAAAATCTCTAATCATTATTTAAATAAATCTCTAAGATTTATTTCCCACATATAAATCTCTAAGGTTTTAAATTCCATATATTACAAAACTCTATGATTTGTTTCCATATATATTAAATCCTACAATAATATTTCAAATATTATTATTGGGAATTCTTATTTAATTAAATTAAATTTAATTAACATTAATAATAATTAATTCCAAATTAATCTATTATTAATTACTTCTCCATAATTTAAATATTAATTATAATTTAATATTTAATCAACCAACTATAATTAGTAAACAACCATTACTTGTTGTGTGACCCATTGACCCTCATATGTCGAGCGATTAGTCAAACTAACGGTCTTAATTGAACCCTAGATAATAAATCAAACATTCTTAATATATGAGGTACGTTGCGAGGAAATGTGCAACTACCTGTAACAAAACATGGGCTATTACGATTTCCTCCTTTCATTCGTGAATACTCGATTAAGTCTTGAACATGATGAAGTGTCTATTCAAATAACTTAATCAATTTATCTCTAATCACTAATTGATTGTTGGGAGATGAATTTAATAAAGAGATTTTGATTAGATCCCAAAACCCCTGAGTATGACATGTTCAGGATAATCTTGATAGACTGAGTCAGGATTCAGTATAGAGTGTTCAGGAAGTTATTTGCACCATGTATAGTCGGATATAGATCGGGTTAGATTTTGAAGCTGAAGACTCGATAAGTTTACGAAGAAGAAGAACTTCGATAAGTTTACGAAGAAAGCGAAGACTCGATAAGTTTAGAAAAAAGCGAAGACTCGATAAGTTTTTGAAATGGCGAAGACTCGAAGGAAGCTCTTGAAAAAGAAGACTCGGTATGAAGGCTCGATAAGGCGAAGACTCGATGCTATTGAAGAAACTAAAGACTCAGTAAGATACTGAAGACTTCGATAAGATTCTTTGAAAAGCTGAAGACTTGAAGACTCGAAATGAAAAGGACTCGATGAAGACTCGTCAAAAGAAGGACTCGGTCTTGAGGAGGAAAGTGACGATGAATTTGGGATAAGTTATGAACAGAAAGACTCAGTATGTAACATTCTGAAGTTGAGGGGAAGAACAAATTAAAGACTCGTTATGTAGACTCGTGATGTGACTTAAAGACATAAGAAGTTCGATTCAAATCGCAAACTCGGGAAGACAAAGGTGATCGAAAAAAGCCTGACTCGAGGAAGACCTTTAAGACTCAAAGATCGAAAGAAAATTAAAGTGAATTGACATCGATGGGCTGGAAGATCATCGCTAAGACTACTCGATCAGACGGATATCTTTGATAAAACACAAGTCGTCGAAAGAAGGATATCGGATAAGACAATCGCAGGAGGAAAGTGTTCTGGACCAATATAGAAATCGAGCCAATTATGATGAAACGTAGAATCTTTTGTGAATGATCAGGATAATACGAAGTCGAGGAAGAGCGGAACAAATGAATACTCAAATGAAAGAAGGAAAATCTCAACCGAGACTCGGTATGTAGGAGATGAGTTCGAAGCGAAGGTTAAGTTTGGGTGAGTGTCCTCATCGGATAAAAACAGGACTCGGGAAGAATCAAGTCCCGCAAAGGAAGGACGGATGAGGAATCGAGTTGAAGTCGAGATATCGGAAGAATTTTAGTTTTGATGAATTATGGAAAAAAACATTATCAACTTGTGTTATGTAACAAAAGGTGATTGGAAAAATCTGAAAAGATAACAAGTTGAGGCATATATTCAGAGTGTTCTAGAAGAATCTAAATTGCCATATCCTAAGGGGAACTGAAATTTAAACAAATGTAGGAAAATCTCAAAAACGGAACAATGTAGATGTGTGAACTCGGTAAACATCTAGCAATCCGAAAGGGAGGGTAGGCAATCCTGTGAGGGTGATAAGTCCCGTTTGAGTGTGAATCGGTAATCATCTAGCAATCCGAAAGGGAGGGTAAGCAATCCCGTGATGAGATTTTAAACATCTTTTTGGGTGTTAGACTAACGCGTTAAACTGAATAATTGTTAAGTAGGTGCAATTGATCGTGGATGTAGGAGTTGGATTCGGATAAAATCGTGATCGTTCTTCTTCTTTATGTTCTTAACGGAAGATGCGTTTGATTCAAAATCCATCGTTCTTAAAAGTAAAAAGGTAAACACTCTTCGAGGTTTTTATATGCATCGCTTTTAAAAATGTTTGGAGATATAGCGCAAATGGGTTTTAGACATTCAAATCCCGGGACCATCAATTGGTATATAAAGATGTTCAAATGGTTCGGATTTCAAAGTGATCAAGATCTTTTAAAAAGAAACCCGTTTCTTTAAAATTGCATATATTCTAATGTTGTCATTATCAAAAAAGAGGGAAATTATTTGGGATATTTTAGTTTTGATGAATTATGCAAAACATTATCAATGTGTTATTGAAGTTATTCTGAGATAACAAGTTGACGACGAGAGGAACAAATTGAGGGAACTCGCGAAATTGGATGTAGATCATGAGGGCTATGCGGACGAAGACTGATCGAGATCGGATAAATAATATGAGTTCGAGTTAAGCGGTAAATCGCAAGCCCGGAAAATGACATACGGATGACGCGGAAGATCGGAAGAAGGTTGGTCGGGACCAGGAAGCGGATAGACTGGTCGAGATCGGCGTGTCGAATCGGATATAAAGATAAGCGGATGATCAAGATCGGAGTTTGATTGAGATCGGATGTGCTATCTTGATATGCTAACCCTAATATGCTAACCTAATGTACTTAGATATCTTGATATCGATCGATGCTATACTTGATCGATCGGTTAGAAATCGGATCTAGTGACTGCATACGGTCGAGGATATATCGAAGAATCATACGAAGTCATATTCAAGAATGAACTTCGGTCGGTCGTTAATGTCGATTATCGGGACTGATCGGGCAACTCGGTCCGATGAAGAGTCGTGTCTATTTGAATCGAGTCCGTGAGACTCGATATGTCGCGGACGATTATGTCACGGAGAGAAACTCGGGGAAGAGAACCTCGGACACACTGAAGGCTCGGATAGACTGAAGACTCGGATAGAACTTAAGATCACGAGACTCGAAGAATCGAAGAATATAGCCGTTCAAATTCGGTGGCGTGGACCAATGAGAGGAAGACAACCCGACTGGAAAAAGGCTGCAGAAGCTACTGAGGAATAGTATGGATTTGAATGTGACTCCATCAGCGGTAACATTCAAATCCACACTATCATCTGATTCTTCCTTCATAATTGTGGGTGGAAAATCGTGAAAAAATTCATCAAGCCAAATCATCTAGCATTCCCACCCTAGAACACAAGTCTGTAGATATCTGCGCATATATTCAAGAGTGTTCTAGAACCCGATCTAAGCATAAATGCCATATCCTAAGCTTAGATAGATTTTTCCCATCCTTAGCATTGAAATTTAAACAAATGTAAGGAAAATCTCAACCTAGTTCAAACCAAACAAACATTACCCAAATCGATTCGATTAAGTTTGTAGGTGATTGTGAACTTCGGTAAACATCTAGCAATCCGAAAGGGAGGGTAGAGCAATCGTGAGGGTGATAAGTCCGTTTGAGTGTGAACTCGGTAAACATCTAACAATCCGAAAGGGAGGGTAAGCAATCCGTGAGAGGTGATAAGTCCCGTTTGAGTGTGAACTTCGGTAAACATCTATTGGGTGTTGGACTAACACGTTAAACTAAGTCGAGTTAGTTAAGTAGGTGCCCTGTTGATAGGGAAGAGTGGATGTAGGAGTTGGACTCGAACCCTATAAAATCGTGTGTTCTTTCTTTCTTTATGTTCTTACTTGTCATATGCATTTGATTTTAAGCAAAACACACATCGTTCTTAAAAGCAAAAATTTGTAAACACTCTTGCCCTCACCATTTTTTATGCATCGCTTTTTAAAATGTTTCTTCCTTTTGGCGTAAATGGGTTTTTCGACATTCAAATCGGGACCATCAAGGATGATGATACCAGCGGATGTTACAAGCATGGGAAGAAAGGTCACTTTCAATATGGTATCTGGTGAGTGCTAAAGAAAAGGAAAAGGAAAAAAAACCAAAGAGGCGAAAGTTCTCCAACAAAAAATTTATGATTCTTTGAGGAAGAAGAACATTACGAAGAAGGTTCGGTTCCTCGGATGAGATTTTCTCGGATAGTGGCGGTGATGATATCGTCTTATGGTACATGAGGAGGTAAATTCTTCTATCTTTGTTGTTGCTCCTACACAAGCACATGAGTTCTCAAGTTCATTTATGTGATAACTTTGACTGATGGATTCTTTTGAGAATCTATGAAGGACTAATACGTATTCTGAAGCGCTCCTTTGAAACTCAAAGCGGAGAACAAAGGCCCGGCTTTGAGAATCGAAGTGGAAAGACTCTAAAAATCTTTGAGATCACTTCTCAATTGATGGGAACTCTTGATGAACTAGATGTTATGAAAGTACAACTCTCGAGAAAAAAAGAAGGTGATAGAGATCTGAATGGAAAATTAGAAATCCACTAAAGAGATTGACTTATCGAGGCTGAGTTCAATGACCTCTTTGAGAAGCATGAAACTCTAAAAAGAAATGTGAGGATAGTCTTGTGAGAGAAAGTTAGCTCTATTGAATTACGCATATCTGATAATAGATGAAATTGAGTTATCAAAGACTTGCAACTATAAAAATTTGGATTGGGATACATTCGGGGAACCTCACAAAGGTCTTGAATCTTTGCTTCTAGTAGCACAAAGGTATCTTTGTTAAACAAGTGGCACCTAATCTTCTCTTTGAAGAAGCAATGAGAGTTTTAGACAAGGGTAAAAAGACCTATGGTTTTGAAAAAGAAGGTTCGGGGAAGAAAGCCCGGACCTCGGGGAAAAGGCTTGAAAAACGACCACTCGGTAGGAAATCTTGGGCTAGTACTTCAAAGCCTCGGGCTAAGAATACCAACCTAAAGAGATCTGCTTTGAACCATCGGAGGAATTTTAGAGGAAGAGAAACACTTTCGTGAGAGATATTCTGTTGAAAAGACCAAGTCCTCAGATTCTTGAAAGTCCCCAATTTCGATCTGAGGCAACCTAAACCCCACTTGCCTAAGGGTAAATGTTTCACGAACCCAAGTCGTGACGAGACCGGTTGCACAAAAAGCTAAGGCATTTGAACAAAAGGCTGAACCGAAGAACTCTAAGGTTTCATGTTCATGCTAAGGCTAACACTTTCGTACACGGGATCTTTGTCAAGGCACCTAGGGTGGTGAATGTGTATGTAGATGTTTATGGGAGACAAATCGCCCACTCTAAAGTAATTAGAGTTGTTAAATGATTTGGGTTCCAAAAATACAACTAACACAGTAGGACTACACCAAATGGGTACCTAGGCGTCTGTTTTTTCATGTGAAGGAAAAAGCCTTTTTGAATAGAAGATAACATAGCGATGAGTGGAAATGAATTGGCTCTGCTTTGTATGGTATCTGGATGGTGGATGTTCAAGACATATGGCGGGATATAAGCAACTAATCCTTGTTATGTTGAGCAAAAAAGGCCCTCGGATCACATTTGGAGACAATTCAAAGGACAAGCCCGAAGGATATGGAACTCTTGAAGTTATTTCTGTTCATATCGATGGTGTTTCATATATTATGCGGTCTAAAAGCATAACTTGCTTTCTATCGATTAATGCTGTGACAAAGGATACAATGTTGAGTTCTCAAAGAACTTATGTTATGTGAAAACAATACTTCACGAGAAAATTTTCTTGTTGGTACTAGAAAAGGAAATGTGTATCTTGCTGATTGGAGTTCAACTCCTAAAGATACATGTTTGGTTTCAAAAAGTTCCTTGATACCCGGTTGGTTGTGGCAAAAAGAATGAATCACTTAAACTTCAAAACCACTGAAAAAACTTGCAAGATTAGCACTTGTGAGGGGTTACCCAATGAAGTGTTGATAAAGAACATGTATGTATGCTTGTCGGAAAAGGAAAACAAATCGAGCATCTTTTCAAAAGCAAAGTAGATGTTTCTCTTGATAGAATACTACAAGCTATTACATATGGATCTCTTTGGTCGGTAACACTGTGAGCACTAATGGCGGAAAATACATACTTGTGGTAGTTGATGACTACTCTGAATACACATGGGCCGTATTCTTACTCGGTAGAAAAGGGCTGAATAAAAGCTGCATGAACTCTTGAAAAAGGCTCGATCTTGAAAAAGAATCTAAGTGTGGTCAAAATCGGATCGGATAAAAGGCGAGTTTATCAATCATATTATATCGATTATTGTGCGACAAATGGAATAGCTCATGAAACATCATACGCAAGGAACCCTGAACAGAATGGTGTTCTTTGAAAGAAGAAATAGGACTACGAAAGAAGGCTACGAGGACAATGATTGTTGAAGTGATATTCTGAGATTTTGAATTTTGAAGCTATCAACGCAAATCCTACTCTCGGAATGAGATCGGATCCATCTGACCAAGAACGAGGAAAAACTCCATATGAAATTTTGTGGAATGAAAGGAAGCCTCTTGTTTCTTTCTTTTTCGTGTGTTTGGTTTGCAAGTGTTTCATACCAATAATGGTAAAGATCGGTTGAAAACTTTTGATATACAAAAGGCGATGAAGGGATATTCTTAGGATGATACGAAGTCGGTAAAAGCCTTGAGTTTACTCTTTGGTGGGATTATTGTGGAAGAAACACCTCATGTTGTTTTTGATGAATCTACTTGTGTTCGGAAGAAATAGGAACATGACTCGGGAGAAGCTGATCAAGAGAATCACCCGGACTTAGCTTTGAAAAAGAATGATAAAACATCCTCACGAACACGAAAAGAAGAAATCGGTCACTTTTCTATGGATGGAGTGAATCGGACTCGAGACAAAGAAGTTCAGGATGGAAAAACTTCGGGATGGTGAGACTCGGGATGGAAATTCTCATTGAAGGAAAGCCAACACTTTGAAGGTGACCAATCCGAACATACACGGTTCGGACTCGGGTATGTAATGCCGATGAAGATGTGAGTCTGGTGAGGCAAACTCTGAATCTATCAACCAGGGGGAACAAATGTCTCGACAATGTTACGAATGGAATTTCCACGAGGAAGATGATTCTCTTTCTCTTTTTCTGTTGTTCACTGAATTTAATGAACTACGAACCTAACATTTACGATGTTGAGGATATTCTTGAAGGGGAACATCGGGGAGAAAATGGTTGGATAGTCATCCTAAAAAGTCAGTTTGTGGGTGATCTATCGGATGGTGTCAAAACAAGAAGGTTCCATGAAGAAAAGTGCTTTGTTACTGCCTTCCTATCGAAAAAGAACCTCTTGAGATTGAAGAAGCTCTACAAGATTCATTTTTGATTCTTTGCTATGCAAGAAATTTGAATCAATTCTCAAGGAATGAAGTTTGGGAGCTAGTGGATAACCTAAGAGGCACAATGTGATTGGAACTAAGTGGGTGTTCAAGAATAAGAGATGAAAACAACAACATTGTGAGAAACAAAGGCAAATTTAGTTGCACAAGGTTATTCCCAAGAAGAAGGCTTGGATTATGATGAAACCTTTGCACCTATTGCAAGACTAGAAGCCATCAGATTGTTTCTTGCATATCTTGCCCACATGAAATTCACGATCTATCGGATGGATGTGAAAAGTGCATTTGAATGGTGTACTTAAGGAAGAGGTTTATGTGGAACAACCTCTGGTTTTGAATGAGAATGACCAAGTTTATAGGCTCGGGAAAGCCTTGTATGGTCTTAAGCAAGCACCGGGCATGGTATGATACTCTTTCTCGGTTTCTTCTTGACCATGGTTTTATCAAAAGGCTGTTGATAGGACTCTGTTCGGGATAGAAGATGGGGAAAGACATCTTACTGTTGATTTATGTAGATGACATCATATTTGGATCTCCAAATCATCGGGTTGTGTGAAAAGTTTTTTCTACGATGAAAGGAAAGTTTGAGATGTCGATGATGGGGAGATGAATTTCTTTCTTGGACTTGGTGAAACAAACTAAGGAAGAATTTTTCATCAATCAAGCAAAATACACTAGAGATATGATTGCAAAGTATGGTGTATGCAATTGCAATGCGGTTAGAATTCTATGAATACTAACTACAAGATGGATCTCGATCACGAAGGCAAATCGATAAATCTGCTTTGATTATAGAGGATCATTGGATTCTTTGCTATATCTCGCGACAAGTAGGCGATATAACATTTCTTTGTTGGGATATGTGCAAGATACCAAGCTAATCTAAAATTTAGTCACATGGAAGTTTGCCAAAAAGATTATGAAATATCTTAAAAGGCCTTTGTGAATAGATGATTATGGTATCGGTGATGATAACCTTGATTAGCTGGTTATTGGGATCTTGATTATGGAGGATGTAGAATTGACGGGAAGTCTACCACATGAACTTGTCAATTTCTTGGAAATAAAAGCGATATCATGGTTTTCAAAGAAATAAACCTTAGTAGCAACTAGTACTCTTGAAAATTTGAATACATAGGCTGCGAGGGAAACATTGTGCACAAATTCTTTAGCTCGGACAACAATTGAGGGATTATAAGATTATATCGATGAAGTACCTATATTTTGTGATAATAATAGTCAATTGCTATTACACAAAATCGGTATTGCACTCGAGATGTAAGCATGTTGATATCGGACATCACTTCATTAGAGATCATGTTGAGAAGAAAGACATCGGGATGGAGAAAATTCATCTTGATAAGCGAAGTGATATCTTGACTAAACCTTTAATTTGAATCAAGATTTGGGAACTATCGATTGATTAGGTATGTTGGATCTAGGTGTTGAAAAATTGAAGGTTTTCGGATGCATGAAGTTTTCTCGGGTTTTTACTAAAAACTTCGGGATAAAATTGAAAATCTTGAACTCTTGAGTCTTGGGAAACTTCGGTTATTACGAAGATCGATTTTCGATATTATCTTGATCTCATTCAATACTCGATATTATCTTGATCTGCTTTCGATACTCATTATTATCTTGATCTCATTCGATGCTTACTTATTATTATCTTGACCTCGTTCAATTTTCGATATTATCTTGACACATTATCAAGCTCGATTACTCGATATTATCTTGACCTCGATTCGATCTTTCGATATTATCTTGACATTTTATCAAAAGCAAAACTTCGATAAAGGCTGATGGAAATTAGTACGAAGAAGTATTGACTCATGCAACACATTTATTGTCTGGCGAATCTCGGTAATCATTGGCGATAAATAACAAAAACACTGAAGGAATATTTTTTGGCGGGACCTTTGAAATACCAAAAGAAAGTCAATAGTGCGAGGAGCGATAATTAAATGCAGTTCATTAATCACCAATAAGGTTAAATTGGCGACTTAATATTTGTGAAATCGTCCTTTCATATATGGATTTAGTTGGTGTTTAATCTCGGCCGTCGTTTTCTTCATCTATCGATTTTCCATGAATCAAATCCTATATATCTATTGAAGAATTCCTTGGCTTTGATTTCAAAAAAGCCTCCATCTTCTCAAAACACTCTGCGTCAAAAAAACTCTCAATTGCCCAGAAATATTATCATCTTTCTCAAAACTCTTTACCGAAAATTCTTCAAAAATGACGTTCTCTGTATACGACAAGCTTGCCATCTCTAACAAACCTTTGTATGAATACGTCATATCTCTTGAAAGCTCATCAAAAGCGCAACTCACGAAGAAGAAGGCGTTACATATGATTCGATTGGCAAAAGCTCACTTGCAGTTCTTGCGAATCAACGAGGCGAGAATCTGTAAAGAGGTAATAGAGTTTATCTTGAATTTGAAGTTAGATGAGGAAGATTGTATAGAATCGCAGATAACTGTATCGCATTTAGAGCATAGTTCAAAGTATGTGGATTTTGTTAGGGAATTGTACATTATTCCTAAGAATCTTAATGCCATATACGAATTGAGTGATAGAGGTGAAGACCCTACGGTTTATATGATGGGTAGGGATCAAGAATATCTGGATAGAATTGCAGAGCATCCAGTTAAGTTCGAAGCAACTCTGAATAAAAGGCATTTGAAGCCTAAGTATCGAGTATTGCTGGACATTGTAAGTAAATGCATCATGAGTCGGTCTGGCAGCTTTGAACAGATAAGTACGCCGAAGTTGAGGTTAATGGCGGCAATTTAAGATTCACCCACCACTGCATTCAACTGGTTACATTATTTAATCAAAGTGGTGAGTGATCAAGCTAAGCAAGTACAGAAGGTGAATGGATATGTTGTTATCAAAGGGAAGATCCTACATGCAACCAAGATTGCATATATCTTGGAAATGTGCAGAGAAGAGGAGGATATCTTTGCCAATTCCCCATCCTTTCCAAAGTCTAAAAAATCTGTTCAAACCACCAACAACTAAAAGACTTTGAAAGAAAAGGGAAGAAAAGCTTCGAAGTCTTCGGGAGGAGACCCTTTGAAGAAAGGAGGTGATGAAGCCCAACAAGCGAGGGAAAGCCACGATGGAAGTGAAAGCGGGAAAAAGGGAAAAAGCTGAAGAAAAAAACTTGGCCCCTCGAAAGCGAGAAAGCTTCAAACTATTAATGAGGAGGAGGTCGGTGACAAGGAAGTCAACTGAAGGCATGACAAGGTGAAATCTCCTTCTGAAGTTAAGCTCGAGGTTGTGACAATTGCGAGGGAAGAAGCCCGAGGAACATATTTTCTCACGAGGTACTTTCGAAAGCGTCTCGAGCTCGGATAAAATTTCTCGGGGAAATATTCAAGGGACCTCGGGTTCCCTCTTGAGGAGATCTGTTAGGACCTCGGATCAAGTCGAGCCTCGGGGAGGCTCTTTGAATTTGGATGCACTCTGGTGAATAATTTCTCAATCCTCGGCTTTTTGAACTCATTCAATCGATCCCTCACGATCACGAGAGCCCAAAGATGAAGAAGGGAGAGGAAGAAAAAAGAATGGCGCGACAAGGGGAGCAGTTCATTACGGGCCAGATACCTGGTGAGCTCATATCGACCTTTAGGATCTCTTCTTGGACTCGGAACCACGGTCTATATCTGAATCAAACTCTTCGGAGATGCTGAACATAGCCTCCTCGGAGGAGAGGATTGGTGGAATCTTTGAGGCTTCTTGTTACGGCGAGTTCTCTGGATTCGGAAGAAAAAAGCTTCGAGGATGAAAAATCTTTGATTTTGATGAGCTAGTCAAGAGGAAGGTGGCGAGAGAGAGGAAATTTGTTGGTGATGCCTCGGTTCTAAGGATCAAGATAAAGAGGGTGACCAACAAAGAGGATCTGAACATCAATCTCGAGATGGAGAAGAAGCGATCTTTGAATGACTGCTATCTCGCATCCTCGGTGAAGTTAGCACTCTTGAGGTAACTTTTGGCACTATTAAACATTATGCAAAAACTGAAGTTCTATCTTTAAATCTGTTATGTCGATATGCGGTGAGGCTCGAGTGGAGCACCCGGCTCAGTGGAAAAAGTGGTACTCACTACAGAGATTGATCTCAATCCTATCTTGGACAAATTAGAGAAGGTGGTGCCAATGGTGGAGAAAATGACTCAAATTGAATAAACCTTGGCAAGCCAATCTCAGAAGCTGGAAACTCTGAGTTCATCTTCAGACATCCTGCAACTACAAACATCTCTTGCTGATAAAATGACTACCTTGGAGGGAAAGGTTGATGTAGTCAAAAGCCGAGGCTCAATGCGAGAGATAAAGCGGATGTATCGAGGAAAAAACGACTATCTAGAAGCCAAAGTGGTTGAGAAGAATGATCTAATGATCAAGGCAATTTGTTGAGGAAATGGGCTCTATGCTTTCATGACCAAGATAGCAGAGATGATGCAAAATGTCTTCTCAAATAAGTTTGCACCTCTTTCTGAAGAGTTCTCAGTAGCTAAAAATCACATGAGAAGGCTGGAAGATGAGCACGATCAGTTGGCAGGGGAAGTGCGATGTATAAGCAAAGATCAATATCATATGGATACCTCACTTTCTCAACTTCTTCCAAGGTATGGTGCCAAAAAGGGGGAAATGCCTGGTGGCAAACTTAGTGAGTTGTTGGCACAAACCTTGAAGAGGAAGGCTCGAGAAAAAATTTGAAGAAAAAAATAATTCTTTGATGCCTTAAAAAAAGTAGAAGCATTTGAGAAGCTCAAGTTCAAAAAATTTGAAGAACCTATCTACACTCAAGTATCTGAGCAAACTATTCAGGAAACAATTTCTGAGAAACTGAGTGGTAGAAGGATGATGGAAACAAGCCAAGCCGGTGAAGAACAAGTCAAACCTGGAAAGAGAAAGGCTATGGAATTTGTGAAGCAAGAGAAGAAGAAAAAAAAGCTAAAAGCTTCTAAGTCTACTCGGAGGAAATTGATTATAGATTTTGAAGAATGCGAGGAAGAAGTTGAAAAAGAAGTCTTCAACACCAAGAAAGCTCTGAAAACCCTTCAAGTTGAAAAGGAGAAGAAAACTGCTGCTTCTATATCAGGTGTTCCTATGATCAGGAAGAAGAAAAAGAAGAAAGAAGCGAAGAAAAGAAGAAGTGGTTTCAAGTTCTTGAGCAAAAGGAGAATGCTGAGAGAAACATTCGAAATGGCGCACATTGACAAATGGATGCTTATTGGTTCAATGATGCGTGGGGGAAATCAAGAAGAACATACGGTTCTCTACTATGAGATACAGGAGAATGGAGGGGGCGGCTCGGATATGAATCGACCTTCATTGAAGTCTTATTGACATTCTATCTAAGTACTTGCAAAGTTGGATCAACTTGGCGGATGAAGAAATACTCAGTTATTTGCCCCTGGTCCATATACTTACCCAACTCAAGACTTGAGAATGGCTATGTGAATGAGGCTGACCATTTCTCGGGAGATTGCTTTCGATATGCCGTCAACTAGGCCTAACGAGGAAACAACCCGGATATCATAAAAGAAAGGGATGAATTGAAGAAAAGATCTTATGGGATGTTCAACTTTGGAAGTGCACGAGGATGAGATTGATGAAAATGAAGATGATGAAGATTGAAGATTTTGTATTTTTTTTTGTTTTTGATTTTCATTTATGTCTGTAACTACGATCTTACATCAATGAAAATTCTATCTTTATGCTCAAAGATAATATCTCATTATCTTTTTACATGTCTTTTATGTTTGATATGCCTTATGTTTTGAAACTGTTGGGAAAATTTGCCATTTTGGATTGTAATAGAAAAACTGAAACTTGAGTATAGGTTAGGTTTTTGTAACAAGATGATTTTGGCATCATCAAAAAAAAATTGTTGGGAGATGAATTTAATAAAGAGATTTTGATTAGATCCCAAAACCGTTGAGTATGACATGTTCGGGATAATCTTGATGGTAGTCGAGGATTCAATATAGAGTGTTCAGGAAGTTATCTGCACCATGTATAGTCAGCAGATATAGATCAGGTTAGATTTTGAAGAACCTGAAGACTCGGTAAGTTTCTGAAGCGCGAAGACTTCGATAAGTTTCGAAGAAAAGCGAAGACTCGATAAGTTTAAAATGGCGAAGACTCGGAAGCTCTTGAAAAAGCGAAGACTCGATGAAAGCCGAAGACTCGATAAGCTTCTTGAAGAAACTAAAGACTCGATGAGTTCTTTGAAGAAAGCTGAAGACTCGATATGACCTTTGAAGACTTCGATATCTCACTAAAGACTTCTGGTATGACCTTTGAAGACCGGTATGTCACTTTGAAGATTTCGGTATGATGACGAAGACTTCGATTATGACACTAAAGACTTCGATTATGTCTTTGAAGACTAATTATGACCTTTGAAGACTCAGTATGTCACTGAAGACACTAAAGACTCGATATGTCATTTGAAACCTTGAAGAAGAAGACTTTGAAGACTCGGAAAATTTGAAGACTCAGAAGATACTAAAGACCTAGTAGTAGTTTGAAGACTCGATAAGATCTTTGAATACTCGATTATAACTGAATGTTAGAGGCCTTTGAATAATATCTATCTGAAGACTACAAAACTGAGAAAAACACGAAATATTCAGAAACATAGATATTGCCCCAAACATTCATATGCAGACAAAATGAACTAAGTCTAAGTGTTGTTTAAGGTCATCTCATTCAGAGAGATTGACCAAAAAAAACCGTTATGTTTATTCTGCATTCTTGAAGACAAGAACCAATCGAAGAAAACTGACCTTTGTACTTTCTTGACCTTTGAAAGCGATAGGTCTTTGAAGCGTGTCGGTAATCTTATGTTCGAGCGCAAAAAAAGTGGTGATTGGCTACATGAATGCATATTTCTAAAACATGCAAGGGAGTATTCAAACCCTAAAAATAATAGTTCATCAAACACCATAAGAGAAACTCATGAAGCTATCTCTCCAGCGGATAGTTTTCAGAGTGACCTTGGTGAAGTTGCCTATAAATACTAGTGACCCTTTACATTGAGGTTACGGGAAATTTGAAAGCAACTCAAGAGCTCATTCGTATTATTGCAAATTGAAGCACTAGAAAACCCAAGAATTTCCCAAGTGTTTCACACTGGAGAGAGCTCATTCACTAAGCCTAGATTGATAAGAAATATCCAAAGTTTAGTAGAGATATCCTAGCCTTTGCATTGTTCTTATTGTAAAGGATATCTCATCCTAGTTGAAAACCAACCAGAAACCCAAACCCTTTGTAAGGTAGTTTGTGTGTGTTTTGTTGGTGAGTTGGAGTTGTAAAGAGTTAGTAAGCTACAGTGAGTTAGCCAGAAAACTCTAGAGAAGAAATTAGTAAGCTACTTGTGGTAGTCTGAACACTTGTGTGTGTTTGAGTTAGTAAGCTGCAGTGAGTCAGCCAGAAAACTCAAAGTAGTAAAGTGAGTAAGCTCTGGTGAGTTAGTTGAAACTTTAGGAAGTGGTTAAGGAATTTCTCGAAGGTCGAGAGAAGAGTGGACGTAGGAGCTTGAGTCTCTGAACCACTATAATTGCAATGTTGTTTTGGTTTCTGTACTGCATTATTATCTGTTGCATGTTTTTCACTGAAAGCATAATTCACTGATATTCAAGTGGAACCAATCCACTGAACTTGCATCAATTGATCACAACCTTAATCTTTGTTTTTATTAAAGGAAGATTTTTGACAAAAAGCTAAAAGCAGTATAAACATAGGGCCAACCATTCCGCACACTTGAGTAGCTAGAATAGATAGTTACCAAAATGAACTAACTCTGCGGGGTTGATAAGATGATTATCTAATCAGCGGCTCGGGAACTCGATAAACTTCGAGGTTCGGTTTGAAATTTAATCTGAAGAAAACGAAAGCGACTTTCGGGATCATTGTCTCGATGAGACTTTGACTTTCGAGCAATCTGTGCTTCTCGGGGCAAATCATCGGGACAACTGACCCATCGACCTCGATAAAAAGAAAAGTTTTAAAATCACTAAACACGTGTATTCCCCCATACGTGTAAGACTCGATTAACCACGGGACCAACAGATCACTTATGTCACACTTGGCCACAAAGTCCAAGTTGACGTACATTGTCTAATGACTTTGATCCAATTATGATGAGAAGATGAGTATTCTCTCTAAATCCACTTTGAAGAATGAATCTTCTTCTTGGCTCAACTACCACTCACATGAACTTCGTGATGAACCCAATCCAAGCCATATCTACCTATGGAAGGGTGCAAGCGTCAGTCATGGTCAAAGTTCATCACTCCACACATGTCGTGCGTATTGACCTCAAGTCAAAGGAGTATCGCATCGCTCCCACTAACTGAGACACCCATTGACACATATAGTAGAACTACATCAAATGGTTTTTCGGATGGGTATATCAATACCCTCTAAGGTATTTGTGCATCCATCATGAGATACCTAGTATCTGTGATAAGTGAGATCTTACTACACTCTCAAAAAGTATGATCACGGATCGCACACCAATCTCCATTGTATCATCAATATCCCATTCTTGATGATCCTCGATTGGGGCCATTTGAGAATCATACTTAGGTCATCTGAGTTCTCACGCACTCAATGACAGCAGCGACTCAAGGGAACATAGATAAGAACAAATACAAACAATCAAACATAATATTCTAATAAGTGCAATGCCATATATTTAATATTAAATAAACAATAATATTAAATCAATACTGAATATTATCTGAGCATTATGTCCTTACAATGGATTATACATAGGACACTAACACTAACGGGGTTGAGATATCCTCTACAATAAGAACAAATGCAAAAGTTAGGATATCTCTACTAAGCTTTGGATCTTAGAAAATACTAGGCTTAGTATGTGAGCTCTCTTCAATGTGAAACACTTGGGAAATCTTTAGGGTTTCAAGTATTTCAAAACAAACTTGAATAAGTATGAGCTCTGGAGTTGCTTAATTTCCTGTAACCTTGAATGTGTGCAAGGCCTTCCCGGTATTTATAAGGCAACTCTAAAGTCACTCTTGAAAAAATTATCCGTTGGAGGAGATAGCTTCAAGGGTTTCCTCTTTTGGTTAGTGATAGCGACTATATTAAGGTTTGAACATGCCCTTGCATGGTTTTGGGTAATAATGACCAAACAAACAATCACTTGCTTCTATAAATTTGGAAGATATCGATCTGACATTTCCTCGGTGAAATGTCATTTTTTATAATGTCGATAAAAAATGCGTTATTATTATCGCCTCCTCATTGGTGAAATCTCCCTTTGATTACGAGACAAACAAAGCGCCTCTTTTTGGTCAACTACACTAAAAGCGATACATTCAAAAAGCCTACAAATGCATAACATTCTCTTTGTTTGTACAAAGATTGAACATAATACTATTCATAGAATAGTTGTTCAGGATCTTATACTTCGGTGCAAAACATATTTAGGATCTTTAGTATTCAGGATCTTCAGGTCTTCGGGGTCTTCTGAGTCTTTCTGAATACTTCAGAATATACTGAGTTCCCCCTCAATATATTCTTTAGTGTTCAGTGATGTTTTAGCATCCTATCTATCCTGATCTATATCTGCTGATATACATGGTGCAGATAATCCTGAAATATAAACTATTTGAAACCTGAGTCCTATCTACCAAGATGTCCTGATACATGTCATACTCAAGGGTTTTGGGATCTAATCAAAATCTCTTATATTAAATTCATCTCCCAACACCAAGAAAGTAATTGACCAGACCAAGATGTTTAAGAGAAAATTTGAGATGGACAGTATGAATAAGGGATTGAATGGCCTGATTATCACTGCCTGTAATGAGGATGTCATCCACATAAACTAGAAGCAGAAGTGTGTAAGAAGCAGTGTGAATGTAAAAGAGGCAATGATCGACCTTTGGGTGAGTAAAAGCCATATCCCACAAGAAAGCCTTTAAAATTTGTAATTCCAGGCCTTTGGAGCTTGATTTAGGCCATATAAAGCCTTTTCCAGCTTACAGACATGAGATGGATGAGCTGAATCAACAAAACACTCAGGTTGCTTAATATACGCCACTTCATTCAAATCTCCATGAAGAAAAGCATTGTTGATGTCCACCTGTTGAATAGACCACCCTTTGGACACAACAATGGTGAACAAGATTCTCAATGTGAGTGGCTTAATCACAGGACTGAATGTGTTGAAGTAATCAACCCCAGCTGTCTGTTGAAAACCCCTAGCCACCAGTCTAGCCTTATATCTCTCCACTGTACCATCTTTGGCATACTTCACCCTGAATAGCCACTTGCAGGTGAGAAGATTCATATCAGCAGTAGAGGGACCCACCTTCCAGGTTTTATTTGCCATGAGAGCATCAAACTCAGATTGCATGGCCTTCTTCCACTTAGGAATGAGTAAGGCCTCATAAAGCGTATGCGGTTACGAGATAGGGGAATGAGAATGGCAGAGAAAAGTTTAGGTTTTGTGATGCCAAATTTGGATCTGGTCTGCATATGATGTTGATGAGTAAGGGGAATAGATGTGGGAGGAGGTGGAACACCATCAAACGATGAAGAAAAAGAGGACCTTTGCATGGAAGAGTCACTAGAAGAGGGTTGATGAGCTCGAGAGTTAGTAGAAGAAGATGAACTATCTGGAAGTGAGAGGGATAGAGGGAAGTATAGGTGTTTGAGTAGTGGGAATGAAAGATTAGTGCCGTGAGAAGAAGAAGTTTGTGAGGAAAAAGAGTAGAGTAGGTAAATTCATTTTCATTGAATGAAATAGTAGAAGCTACATACACCCTTCTAGAAGGATGAAGACAAAGATACCCTTTGTGAGAAGTGTTTGCCAATGAAAACACATTTAGTTGATCTGAATTGTAATTTTGAGTGGTTGTAAGGCACGAGAAATGGAAGCGAGGCACACCCAAACACCACGAGGTCGATATATAAGGGAGATGTGTGATGAAGAAGAGTATGTGGAGATTTATGCTGAGTTGTGGGAGAGGGAAGGATATTGATGAGAAGAACAGCAGTGGCAAAAGCACTCCATCAGAAGGACATGGGCATGTTGCTGTGACTCAACATGGATAAGCTAAGTTCAATTATGTGTTGATGTTTCCTCTCAACTAAACCATTCTGTTGATTAGCGTGTGGACAAGAGTGTCTCATTGAGATGCTAGTAGAGATGCAAAAACTCTTAAAGAGCAATAAATTCACCACCCATATCACTCTGAAACATCCTCACTTTAGTATTAAACTGTCTTTCCACCTTACTGACAAAGTTAACAACAATACCAGCAACATCAAATTTAAGCACCAAAGGAAAAATCCATGAGTATCTTGTAAAGTCATCAACAATGACAAGATAATATATGTAACCCTTAGTTGAGAAAACTGATGTAGGACCCCACACATCCATATGCAGTAATTCAAGAGGGACAATAGTAGTATGTGGCACAGACACAAAAGACTTTTGATGTATTTTGCCCAGTTTGCAATAATCACAGAAACTATCAGACTTTATTACAGCTTGAATATGCAAAGAAGGAAGCACAAATTTCAATGAAGCATCACAAGGATAACCTAGTCTACTGTGCCATAGTTTGAAATGTGAGTTTACAAGTGCAGAAACTGAATTACATTCAAAAGAAGCATTATCAGGGGACTTATTCTTCCATGAGCCAATGTCGGTGATATAATCCATTCTTAAGCAGACCTTTCAGCAGGATCTTGTTTGTTGTCACATCCTTTATCAAACAACCATCAGCATGATACTCAATAATTGCAAAATTATCTTTAAGAAACTGAGAGATGCTAAGTAAGTTCTTCTTAGTGTTAATGCCCTAGAGACAATATATTGTAAGGGAATAATACTCGATGGTATTCACTTTGACTTAATATTATAGTTCATTTAATATTAATGTATGGCAATACACTTGTTTGAATATTATGTTTGATTGTTTGCATTTATTCATGCAAGTGTTCCCATGAGTCATTCTTTGTCATTGAGGTTGTGAGAACCTAGATGACTTAAGCATGATTCTCAAATAGCCCGATCAAGGATCATCAAGAATGGGATATTGATGATCAATGGAGATTGGTGTGCAATCTGCATCATACTCTTAGAGAGTGTAGTAAGATCTCACACTCACGAGATACTAGGTATCTCATGATGGATGCACAAATACCTTAGAGGGTATTGGTATACCCATCAGAAACCGTTTGATGTAAGTCCACAATATGTGTCTATGGGTGTCTCGGTTAGTGGGACCGATCGATACTCCTTTGACTTGAGGTCAATCGTATGATATGTGTGGAGTGATGAACTTTAACCATGACCGACGCTTGCACCCTTCCATGGGTAGATATGGCTTGGATTGGGTTCATAACGAAATGCATGTGCGTGGTAGTTGAGCCAAGAATAGGATTCATTCCTCAATGTTGATTTAGAGAGAATACTCGTCTTCTCATCATAAATGGATCTAAGTCCTCGGCCGATGCACGTCAACTTAGACTTTGTGGCTAAGTGTGACATACATGAGCAATTGGTGATTAGAGATAATATGAGTAAGTTATTTGAATAGACACTTCATCATGTTCAAGACTTAATCGAGTATTCACGAATGAAAGGAGGAAATCGTAATAGCACATATTTCCATTACAGGTAGTTGCATATTTCTCTCAACGTACCTCATATATTGAGAATGTCTGATTTATTGTCTAGGGTTCAACCAAGACCGTTAGTTTGACTAATCGCTCTATATTTGAGGGCCTATGGGTCACACAACAAGTAGTTTCCTTTTACGGATTATAGTTGGTCGATTAAATATTAAATTGGATTTAATATTTAGTTTATGGAGGATTAATTAATAATAGATTAATTTAGAATTAATTATTATTAATGTTTAATTAAATTGGATTTAATTAAATAGGTTTCTCAATAATAATATATGGAATATTATTATAGGATTTAATATATATGGAATTAAATACGTAGAGATTTGACATATATGGGAATTAAATCCGTAGAGATTTTATATGTTGGAAATAAATCTGAGAGATTTATTTAAATAACGATTAAGGATTTTATTTCCCAATCAGGCCAACTTAGGGTTTTTAAGCTGGGTCTCCCTATATATATGAGCTCTTGGGAATTCACAAACAACGTTAATTCATATTCTCTCTGTTGGGAAATTTAGAGTTTTGATGAAAGTTCAAAAACACATGTAATAGGACCAGTCAGACCTGTTAGCTGACTGGATGTTTTTAATACCAGTTATAAGATGACCAGTTGATAACTATTATATAGAACAACTGATGTATAAGATAGGTCACATATTAAGGGGGAACCTCAATATATATAGGAGGATCTAAAGATAGGAAGAACAAAAAGATCGAAATTTGAAGTCAAGCGGAAGAAGGCGAAGAAGAAGATCAACGATCTTATAAAGTCGAGATAATCGGTGAAGTCTTGAAACATAAATTCGGAAGACACGAAGATCGGATGACTACCGGAAAGGAGACCGGAAGACCTACATCGGTAGAATACGCTAGTTGAGCTAAGAAATGGCAGAAGACGAACTCTATCGGTGTATTGATCGGTTATGGCCCGGTCGGTCATCTCGCACCGGTGGTAGCGATGTTTCACCAAGTCATCGTTGTTGATTTGAACAAGAAGAATGTACTTTAGTTGGTAGAACAAAACTTTGAAAAGTGATTTTGTTAACCAATAAGAACGCGTATGAGCGGAGCCGGCAATACGGGATTTGGTCTTTGCTTGGTCAAACGGCTATAAAAGACAATATTCATGCTTTCGGCCATACCGTCCCTAAAAAACGCGTCACATCAAATCGTACATATCTACCAAATATGGCAGGAAATTCAAATTGCTCTCCAGCGGCTCTTTGATTTAGGGTCTAATAAATATGGGATTACTCTTGAGTGAAGACACGGAAATTATCAAGAAACTCATACTATAGCAAAATTTCATACGAAGAACACAACCTTGAAGACTAATTTTCTCGGTGTTCATCCCATAGTTCTTAGAGAAATCTTATCCTCTAATTGATTAAGGCTAATTTAATTCTAGGAAAGATTTCAAAGTTGGAACAACAACAAATCTTACCCAAAACCCAAAGTTAGGTTAAGTTTGTTTAGCAAGATTGAGACTAGGGTTTCTAGTTAGAAGCGGGATCGGTTGAGTGAGAGCTCCATAAATATCTGTTGGTGTAATGTGTTGGACTAACACAATAATCTAGAATCCAGTTAGTTAAGTCGGTGAAGTTGGTGCCCTTGTGATAGGAAGAGTGGGCGTGGGGTGGTTGTCGAATGTATAAATCTTGTGTGCATTTACCTATTTGAATAAGCTGCTTCTATTGCACACAACGATTAAATTGCATACATTGAGTTAGGAAGCAGCACCAAGAATCTTGATCGTTAGATTTAGTCATCGATTGAAAACAACCGGAATCTAATTTATTTACATTTGGTTTTCATGCGGGTATAAACTACTTTTGTTAACCGGTTAAACTAATATAACAAAAAAGTTGGATATCGATCAAAAGCGATTCACTTGCACTCTGATCGAACAAGCCCGCCATCACACGATCTGCGAATTTTTTTGAGTCTATTCACCCCTCCCTCTAGACTTGTCCTCCACGAAACCCAGATTGGGACCTACACTCTCCATAAAAGAGTTAACTTTTCATGCAAATTCATCTCTAGATTCAATGGCCCAACAAATCCGTACAAGTCGTGATTGGGGATTACGTGAATCACGTGCTCTCGAGTTACCTTAAGATTTTTTTGTTATGATTATTGTGTCGTTTATGCAATTATATGTTAGTTACCAAATGAGCATGTATTTCGTGTTTTCGGAAATTTCAAATGGTATGGCTCTTAATTTAATTGTTTGATTGAATTATTAGATGTTTGTAATTATTTTTTTATAAACATTGCGACCAAAGCTGGGTTTAACGCACCATAAATTGTTTAATAAATGGGCGTGTGGATTACTCGAGATGGATTTATTAGATAAGTCCACCCACTTGGTTGAAGATAAATCACTTTCGGAAACCTTAAGTTGTCGACCTTTGAAGCTCACGGTACTATCGCAAAATAGCCGCCGCGGACCCTTCGAAGAACACAACCTTGAAGACTGTTAATTTTCTGCGATTTGATTCATCGTTGCTAAATCTATGTTCTAGTTCAATTTGGAAGACCAGCGGCTCACCGTCGTTGCAATCTTACCTCCTTTTCTAATTGGCGGTGGTGGTGTTTGTTCTTCAATTTATCGCTTTGAGCAAATTTGGAAAGATTTCAAAGTTGGAACAACAGCGCTCAAATCGATTACCCAAAACCCAAATTTGATGTGTCCATTGTGATGCTATTTGTCCATTGGCGGTGTTAATCTTTGTTTTTTTAGCGGTTTTATTTACGATGTTTGACTATTCGTTGATTTTCTATGTTCCAAAATTGATGATTACGATTCTTGTTGATTGGGTTGGAATTGTTTTGGGTTTGAAAATTTTTGGGATTACTAAATTATCGGATTGGATCTGTTCGGATTTGATGTGAAAAAATTTTTTTGTAAATTCGATTTGGGAGCGAGGCCATTCAGTTCAATAATAATAAAAAATTTAATTTGATAATTTTAATTTTTGAAATTAAAATTTAAAAGGTTGGACCTAAATTGAAATACAATTGGATTTTATTTAATAATTAATTGGATTAATTATTTTAATAATCGCTTAAAGAATTGATTAAAATTATTTAAAATTGGATTTTAAACTTGGTTTAAGTTTTAATTATTAAATCCCACTAAGTTAACTTATTTGTTTAAATTTGTTAACGGTTTTAAAGGACCATTTATAATTGTTTTGGGCGGCGTCGATGTAGGCGACACCCTAAATACTTGTTGGTTCGCGTAACTGATGTTTGGGTAGGCGGTGTCCAATAATTGCTCAAATATGACGTAGATATGCATGATGGATCTTAATTAAGTAATTAATACCCCACCTTCAAAAAGTTCCTCACTAAAATATGATTTTCATTAAATTGAACGATGTCTTCCATCAAAATTAAAAATAAACTTAGGAATTTCGTTCAATGCGTATTTAAGGCCCAAGTCTTTTGCTCGGATCTACATTTAACGGGACTTTTATAGGGACACGTAGTGTCGACGCTTGATGGTTGTAAATCAACTTGGCTTTGTTTCACCAGCCCAAGTAGGGAAACGAAAGTCAATGGGCATCCGATTGAGGCAGCCACGTTTGACGTAGCAGCTCAGAAGAAGCATCAAATGGATGCTTCCCAGACTCAGTGTGTGATGTTGCTTGGCATGTCTCCCGAATTGCATAGGCAACATGAGAAAATGGGTCCCTTTTAGATGCTCAAGAATCTGAAGGATCTCTTTGATTCTGAATCTCATTCTGAGATTTATGAAGTGATAAGAGATCTATTAGGATGCTTGATTAACTAAAGAAGGAAGGATTTCACCTCACGTGCTAATGATGATAGGTCTAATTGAGAAACTTGGTAATTTAGACATTGAGCTAAAGGACCAACGTTTTCATTTATGTTATACTCTAGTCGCTCCCGATTCATATTTCAGCTTCATTGTGAACAACAATATGAATAAGATGGATGCGACCATGTCTGAACTTCTGGCGTGCTCAAGATTTTTTGAGTTCACTATCACTAAGATGGTGTTCAAAAGAAGGAGGCGGGTGAACAGGGCGTGTGCCTCTCTTTGTAAGTAGAAGAGGGCATCAAAAGATATAAGGTTCTAGTTCTTTGAAAAAAAGAAGGCCTTTGGGTCTTTTAGCACTAAAATATGTATGTTTGTTATTAAGATAAACATGTCGAGTAATAGCTAAGCGCTTGGTATTGCTTGGTATTAGATGCGAATGTGGCTCTCACATTTGTATGCGAATGTGAAGGGACTCATGTGTCTTAGAGGCGATTAGTAGGGTGAAATCGTCTTACACATGGAAATGGAGCAAAATTGCTCTTGAGCAGCGTGGGGGCTTAGACTTACCCTCTTGTTTTAGATTAAAACAGAATAATTGTTATTTTGTTCCTTTTATTACCCGCAACATTATTTATGTTCCTATGTTAGACATTGAGGGATATTTCCTTCTATTTTGCAAATATTAATTATTATTTATGCTTAATGGTGTGGTTTATGGGAATTCCCTTTTATTGAATGGTTTATATTGTTGAATTGTGGATATCTTTGTTCTTAATATACAAGATAAAAGACTCAAACTTAGTAATCATGAAAATCAACTTACTTATGGCCTTTGTATACTTGGTCATGCAAGCGAGAAAAAATTACAAGGTTAAGGTAGTTGGACTACTTAACCCCCATTTGACTTTAAGTCTTATGGTAATTGTGAATCTTGTCTCAAGGGAAAGATGATCAACAAACCCTTTTACGGGAAAAGTGCGTGAAAAAAGTTCTAAGCTGATCCACAACAATGTATGTGGACCATTGCCCACTCTAGCTAGGGGTCACTTCGGCTACTTCATCACTTTTACTGACGATTTCTCGAGATACGGGTATGTGTTATCTTATGAAACACAAATCTGAATCTTTTGAGAAATTCAAAGAGTATAAAGCTGAAGTAGAAAAGCAACTTGGTAAAATATCAAGACTCTTCGATCGGATCGAGGAGGTGAATACCTTAGTCATGAATTCACTGATTACTTGAAGTTGCATGGAATCTAATCACAATGGACTTCTCCCGGAACACCTCAGATGAACGGTGTGTCGAACGTAGAAACCGAACCTTATTGGACATGGTGAGGTCTATGATGAGCTTTTCCTCTCTTCCAACATTCTTATGGGGATGCGTGTTACAAACCTCAATCTACATTTTGAATAGGATTTCATCTAAATCGATTGAGCATACACCATATGAGCGTGGTGTGTGAAAAGCTTGACTTTTACACATATCAAAACATGGGGTTGTCCCATGATGGTGAAAAAAAGATGCTTCTTGATAAGTTGGAATCAAAGGTGAAAAGGGTTACTTTGTGGGATATCCTAAGGAAACTAAAGGATAATACTTCTATCTACCTGAGAAATAAACAGTGATTTTTCTAGGCAGACAAACTTTCTTGAAGATAATTATGACTTTAAGGAATAAGGCCGTACGAGGATAGAACTTGAAGAAATTCAAGAACCACAAATTAACAAAGAGACTAATATCTTGTCAAAGCAACATGACAAAGAATCAGTGGGAGCATTCAACGACTTTCACGGTGGGAGTCTTTCACTAGGTGATCGTCTTTCAACTAGTGGGAGCGTAATTGGAGTATGCTTGTCGGTCTGCAAGAACCTCCAAGTGAAATTTGAATGAGAACAACATAGTTTAAACTCTCGCCTAAGAGGCACCTGAAAGTGTTACTCTTGAAGACTCTACAGGCATTGATGAAATCGATGCACCTCAAAATTTTCACGATCAGAATGTAGAGCCTGCACAACCACAGCTCCGTAAGTCAATTAGGAATCTTAATCCGCCCATTAGATACGGTTACCTCTGGGAGGAACTCGTTAATGTTTACATATCGGATAAGGACAATCCTAATACTTATTCTGAAGCAATGTCAGATATTGATTTAGGGAATTGGCATGAAGCTGTGAAATTCGAGATGGACTCGATGTACACCAATCAAGTTTGGGACTTGTTTGAGTTGCCTAAAGGGGTTAGACCCATATGTTGCGATTGGGTCTTCAAGCGTAAGACTGATGCAAATGGCAAAGTACAAACCTACAAAGCTAAGTTGGTAACGACGGGTTATAGTCAATGCGAAAGCACTAACTGTGACGAGACCTTCTCACCAGTTGCAAAGATGAAGTCCATTCGAATTTTACTTGCAATAGCAGCACACTTGGATTATGAGATTTGACAGATGGATGTCAAAACAACTTTCCTTAATGGAAACATTGATAAAGAAGTGTTTATGACTAAGCCGGAAGGTTTTACATCTAAGTTAAATTTTAATCTAGTATGCAAGCTAAAGATATCCATTTGTGGATTGAAGCGAGGAGTTGGAGGAGTTGGAATATCCGATTTGATGAAGCTTGAGTTTATCAAGTCCTTTTGACTTCATCGATGAAATTTGAGAAAAGATCCTTGAGTTTATTATGAAGGATCTTTGTGAAGCTACATCCTAGGGGAAGAATTTTATTTACATAATCGTGGAGAACTCGATGACATATTGATTTTGAGAACCAATATCCAAGCACATTAATGCGGTCCCTTAAAGATTGGTTGTCAAAGACCTTCGTGATGAAGGATCTTTGTGCTTTGACTGCTACATCCTAAAGGGATCAAGATCGAGGATAGATCAAGAGGATGTTGAAATTTGTCATAGTCCACCTATGTAGACAAGGTGTTGGCGTTTTTGCGATGGAGAACTCTAATAGAGGGGGTCTCTACCGTCAAATCGTGGGATAAAAGCTGTCAAAAAGAAGGATTGTACTTCTAGTGAAGGCGATATCAAGCACATGAAAGATGTCCCGAAATATGCATCCGCCAATTGGGTCGATCATGTCACCATGACTACACTAGGCATGATGTGGCCTACAAGCCAATTTGTCAACATGGTCGGTTCGTAGATGCCATTTAATATTAATGTAGAATCTAGGTGAATTTCCTTTGGATTCTTTGTCGAAGACCATTCATTTGGTCGAAAGATCAAGTATCTTGGGCCGAAACTAAAAGAATGTTTCATTGTCTCATTGATCTTGATAGTTGAGTTAGGCGGTTTCGGGAACTAGTAGTAATTGGTTATCTTGACATAAGTTTCCAATTAGAGACTTTGGTATTACAAATATTATGTTTGATCGTTTCATTTATTCATGCAATTCGTTTCACTCTCAATGATGACTTAAACGAATTCTCGATCGGTTGGAATAGTTCAAGTAATTTAATTTGCGGATTCAACAACGGTATTAAAATGTCCCAATACATTGCTTTATGAAGCCTCGGGGGTATGCGGATTTTATAGTTCTTAAAAGAACTATGGGTAGTTATTTGAGTTTGTGCCGTTGAAGAATTTATCTAATAAAGTTGTATTGAGACAAAAGATCGGCATTTGGTGCAATTCATGCAAGCAAAAGAACCGAGATCAACAAAAAAAAACCAGCACGAGGGAACTCAAGAGGCTTATCATTTGGTCGAAAGATCATAGCGATAGGAGAAATAAAAATTAAAATGTATTCCCACATATTTAATTTGGCGGATCCTTTCACCAAAACCATTTTAAAAGTGTTCATGTACACACTAGACATTTGATGGTCTAGGGTTAGACATGTAGGTGATTGACTCTAGTCAAGAGGGAGATTGTTAGTGTCTCTTGTGTAGTGAGAGACAATCTATTGTAAGGGCATAATACTTCGATGATATTGAATTTTTGACTTAATATTATAGTTCATTTAATATTAATGTATGGCAATACACTTGTATACTTTTGAATATTATGTTTGATTGTTTGCATTTATTCATGCAAGTGTTCCCATGAGTCATTCTTTGTCATTGAGGTTGTGAGAACTCGGATGACTTAAACATGATTCTCAAATGGCCCCGATCAAGGATCATCAAGAATGGGATATTGATGATGATCACTGGGGACAATTGAGATAAGGTGTGTGCGTCTGCATCATACTCTTTAGAGAGTGTAGTAAGATCTCACGAGGATTTACTCTTAGATACCAAGGTATCTCATGATGGATGCACAAATACCTTAGAGGGTATTGGTATACCCATTAGAACCTAATCTTTGATGTAAGTCCACAATATGTGTTAAAAACCTTGAACGGGTATCTCGGTTAGTGGGACTCGTTACGGGACCAACAAAGGATCATACTACTTTGACTTGAGGTCAATTGAGATTGATTGCGATGCGGCATACTCTTGTGGAGTGATGAACTTTGATACCATGATCATGATGGCAAATACCACCCTTCCATTGAAACCGTTTAATAGATATGACATGGATTGAGTTCATCATGAAATGCATGTGCGTGGTAGTTGAGCGATAATATGGATTCATTCCTCAATGTGGTATGAGCGATAGAGAATTCCTCAATGTCTTCTCATCATAATTAGATCTAAGGCATCGGTCGATGCGTCAACTTAGACTTTGTGGCTAAGTGTGACATACATGATCAATTAGTGATTAGAGATAATATGATTAAGTTATTTGAATAGACACTTCATCATGTTCAAGACTTAATCAGTATTGTTTGAATGAAATGAGGAAATCATAATAGTCCATGTTTGATTCACGGTAGTTGCATGTTTCTCGCAACGTACCTCATATATTAAGAATGTCTGATTTATTTTATAGGGTTCAATTAAGACCGTTAGTTTGACTAATCGCTCGATATATGAGGACCTATGGATCACACAACAAGTAGTTCCCTTTTACGGATTATAGTTGGTTGATTAAATGTTAAATTGAATTTAATATTTAATTTATGGAGAATTAATTAATAATAGATTAATTTGGAATTAAATAGGATTTCCAATAATAATAATACATGGAATATTATTATAGGATTTAATATATATGAAATCAAATCCGTAGAGATTTGACATATATGAGAATTAAATCCATAGAGATTTAATATGTGGGAAATAAATCTGAGAGATTTATTTAAATAATGATTAGGTATTTTATTTCCCAATCAGGCCAACTTAGGGTTTTTAAGCTGGACCTCCCTATATACATGAGCTCTTGGGAATTCACAAACAACGTTAATTCATTATTCTCTCTATAAGATCTAGAGTTAAAATTTTCCTAGCAAATTCATCTCGAGATTCAACGCTGGCAAATCCGTGCAAGTCCGTGATTGGGGATTACGTGGATACCGTAGTTGAGAAATCTGCTCTCGAGTTACTGTAAGATTTTTGTTATGATTATTGTAATCGTTTGTGCAATTATATGTTCGTTGTTGGTGAACTGTTTAATTTCGCTGCGCGTGTACGTGTTTACGTGCCTCTAAATTCCAACAGTTGTTAGTAATGTCTAGTACATGAAGAACATTTCTAAGAACAACAGGTTGAGTAGGCAGATTACTGGATATAGTTAGAGTGACCATTTTCCACAGTGAGATGATAAGTACCTTGATAGGGAGAGGAGAGTTGAAGATTTCCAAGTTGAGAAGTGATTGATGAGTGGCTCCACTATCAACATACCACTTTGAGCTTGAGTTAGACTGATAAGAGTCTGGAGCTGACAAAAGGGGCCACCCGGCCCCGCTCGGCCCATCCCATCGGGCCAAGTTATATTCATGGGCTGGGTCGAGCCGGCCCATCATCTAGTAGGACCTACAAAAATGCAGCCCAGCCCAGCCCAGTATGGGCTCACGGGCCCGCCCAGCCCATTATTTTTTATTTAATTATATTATTTACTTTATAAAATTACATTATTTCTTTGTAATTCTTTTGGGTACTTTTCTGCCCTTATCAATTTACTTTATTTTTTGATTAAAATAATAATAACAATAATTATAGTTATTAAAATACAATCTTATGTACATGACAAAATTAACTTGAGTACTATTTTTTTGATTGTGATTGTTAATTATATCAAAGAACTCGTAGTTTGACAAATTACAAAAAATAAATTCCTTTAGTCTTTATATTTTGTATAAAAAATTACAAATTAAAAAAAATAAAAAAATTCGTCATGCCTAACGGGCGACCCATGACCAGTCGGGCCAAATTGGCCCAAGCCCATTAGGCACTTGGGCCAAATGGGCTGGGCTAAATAGGCCCGGCTCTTTTCGGGCCTCTAATTTTTTAACTCAGCCCATACTTGGGCTCGGGTTGGCCGGGCCGGCCCATCGGGCCGGGCTCAAATTGTCAAGACCACCCTCAGATAACCAAATAAATAATATGTTCGAAATAAATTTTAAGAGAATTGACTTGTGACTTCTTTTTCTCTTTCCTTTATTAAATAGTTAACAGAATGACAAATCCTTTGAACACTTAAAAACTTGATAAGGACTCATAATATACAAAAATATATATATATACTACAACTCGAACACAAGCCCCACAGGTCGTCATCCATGTATACAACTCTCAGAATCTGTAGGTACTCCAACCACCACCAGCGCAAGTTGACAAGATTACCTACAATGCATAAACTAGGTGATACATAAATCTCAGTAAGCAGAAATTATGCATGATGCTGTGAATCTTTGAAAATCCTCCCCATGCACTCTCTTTTGAAATCACCAATTTATTTATAAAAACACTTTCGTAGGGCCACGACTCCTTTGTTATACCCGCATGAGCTCATAACATATACAAAGCGGTGGCCTACAAATTTGCCCGCTAGGACTTACAGTCACTACCACCTCCCCGGATCGCCCCTTAGTCCTCGGTGTATAATCAGTGGCCAAATTACATCATTTGATCAAATCTCATTTCATGATAATGCATGATATGCATGATACAATGCAATGCAACACATATTAACTCACAAGTTTTACATATAACATACTCAATTTACATCAAATATCGAGCTCACTGACTCTTTCCCACGATTATCATTGAATGTCAATCACACCTCACAATCCACATATTATCCACGTATTTTCAGTTAATCAAAAATAAATCACATAATATTATATTTATGCATTGTAATTACAAATGAATTTCTACTTACCTCGAATCTGCAAATATCGATAACTCGAATTCATAAATGGCTTTGTCGACTCCTTCTATCATATCTAAAGAAATAAACTACGAAGATCATTCTAAATGACCATCTAATTAGATAACAATAAATTTACTTTTATTTTATCCAATTTATCAAAGATCTGATCTTATATACCTCATCTTCGTTAATTAACATAATGAAGTTCTATTTTATGTCTTTATTTACTTATATGTTTAGCTCATGTTAACATGAGTCACCTCACAATATATTAGAAACCTACCATGACCTCTAACCACATCTATTCTTATATTTGTTAAAATTAATATTCTTAGTGAAGCATGAATTATTATCATAATAAGTGAATTCAAATTCAATAGACCTATTTAATGTCAAAATCAACGTCAGTCTAATTGAAATCGAGTTAATATCCCTCTGAAATCAACACTAATTATTAGAAACTTAAGTAATAAAATAACTTAACACTAATTAAAACATGGTGACTAACCTGGCTATGATTATCGGCCATTTACTTCTCCAGGGAGGAAAGTGCATAATAAAAGAGAATGCTTCCCTTCTTCTTTATCCTTTCTCTTTCTTGTAATATATAAGATATGCTTATATAAAAATATCTCACAACCGCCTTATTAGTTGCTTCCCTGGGAAGCTTCTCTATTTTTTTTCTTTTAAAGAATTAAATAACATTATTATTATTAATATTATTTTTACAGTTATTAGTAGTAGTAGTAATGCGCACGACAATATATATTAATGGTTGTTATTCATAACTATTATTCCCATTTGAGAACCATGCTTACACTTAATTATATGTGCATTAATTATATATGTGCGCATATATAAAAATAAATTGTCATTCTAATATATTTATCCATTCTCTTATTCTTCTATTTTAATTAGTTTTCTCATCATAACTCAGTGTAAGCATCCAAATAATTTAATATCTAAAAACAAGATAGAACAATGCAAGAACATTTGTACATGAACTAAATTAGAGAAAGTAATTAATGAGAAGCTTGGATAATACACAAATTGTCGGCTCTAAGTAGAAGCATCAGTGTTATTAGAGTAAGAGTGAGAAGGAGAGAACTCATAATGAGGAACAGATGTTCTGCCATGATGTTGAGCTAGATGAGCTTGGAACTGAGTAGGAACATGACCAGGCATCATCACTTAACACATGACCTACAGCTTGTAATCCATCAGCCAAAATGCGCATCTGCAGCACATACTCATCAATTTGAGAGATTTCCTTTCTTAAGAGTTTGAAGTTGAAACCGCAAACTCATGGCCCGAGCTTTTGACTGAGATTGGAAGAAATCATCGAACACCTTCCACATCTCAAAGGCATGAGTGCATCGGCTAACATAGCCAAACATCGATTCAGAGATCGAACTAAACATCCAGCTCATGAGGAACTGATCACGGCGAATCCAGTGCACATCAACGACAGCTGTGGAATCAATGGCCGTAACAGAAGCTGAATCACACAGCAGAACATCCTCATAACCATGAGCACGCACAGTGGCAAGAATGTGAGATCGCTAGAATGAATAGTTCGAACGATCAAGACGGATGTGAAGATTTATGAACGTAGGAAGCTTGGATCGAGGAACACTGGGATACATGAGAGTGAGTTAAGAAGGATGAAGATTGGATGAAGATTCGAAGAGAATTCAAAAAGGTTGGATGAAGATTCAATGAGAACCGAAGAAGAATGGATGAAGATTCAATGAGAACCGAAGAAGAATGGATGAAGATTCAAATGAACCGAAGGAGATTGGATGAAAATTCAAAGAGTAAGCATGAAGATACACAAAAACCGTTTTGATCAATTTGTAACCGACTCACAATGCCATGTTGAGATCAACACGAAACTAAAAGTGTGTTTGATTAATCTGAGCTCATAAGAGCTGAATTACACTTTAAATAGACCTCACTAGATCACATGCTGATCAGTTGAGGCATGTGCATGCTAACAAACTAACTGAATCTTGTTACATGAAAAAGACGGAGAGCGGCATGTGTATGGCCGCATGAATGTGAGAGCATGCAGTGTGAGTATTAGTGAAACAACTAAACAGTGATAGTAAGAACATGTAAAGGAATTAGTTCAAAAACTCTAATAATATGTATTAATGTAAAGATAAATACTCCCTCCTTTTTAAAATACTTGTCGTTTTAAGTGGTAACCCTAAATTAAGAATAAGTTTTTTTTTTTTTGAAAAAAAAGGTTTTTGGTCCATAACTTTATCTTGTTTTTGTCCATTTTAAATAAAAAAAATTTAATGTCAATTTTAGTCTCATAACAAAATGGATTGTCCAATTTTGGTCCCATTTTCGGTCTTTGCAAGTCACGTGCCGGTAAAATTTAGTTATTCTTACATTTATAGATTTGAAATTTTAGTTTTGATTAGATTTATTGGATTATTTACATATGTTTAGTTTAATTGATTGAAAACCGTAAAAAAGTCAGTGTTCACGTCATCGAGAGTATAGAGAACCCCTAAATTTTATCGACACGTGACTTACAATTCATCAAAACGGCGTTATTCACATTTTTTTGGCAAAAATGGGACCAAAATTGGACAATCAATTTAGTTATGGGACTAAAATTGGACAGTTAAATTTTTTGGGACGAAAAATGGACATTAGATAAGTTATGGGACCAAAAAACTTTTTTTCTCGTTTTTTTTCCTTAATTATTCTTAATTGATTATGGTGTTTGACTTAATCTAAGTTGGGAAACAAGCCCACATCCTTGACTCAGTAAGAAATCCAGGTCCTTGAATCAGTTAAAAGGGGTAAAATTGAGAGAACTGGGAAAAAAATAATCAGAACGACAAGTATAAATAAAATAAATAAAAATTCTAAAACGACAAGTAATTAAAAAAAGGAGGGAGTGTGTTATTACGTGATGATGATTTTTTTTTTACTAATTAATTGATAATTAATCGGTAATTTAATTGAGCCTTTGGGTTAGAAGAAAAAAAGCTGAAAGAGGATGCGGATGGAAACATACTGAGAACACAACTTTTTTTTTTAAAGAACACATTTGTATTTATATAATGCTTACGATTTTAATACCTTATATGTGTTGTATGTACTAAAAAAGCAAAATGCGTTATTACGTGTCCTAACAATAACATATCTTTGTTGTTTACAATAACACATATTTCTTTCTTAGGAATACATATCAAAAAGCGAGTTTTTATTTTATTTTACCTTTTTTTTTTTTTTTTTAATTTTATTTGACTCCATCCGTCCTGCAAATAATTCGGCCTAACAGGTCGAATACAAACACACCGTAAAGATCAAATACAATATTATACACGAAAATTGCGTTGTCTTATTTCAGGGTCCCATAATATTTTTCATTTCACACTATCTAATCTTATTTCATTTATCTCTGACTTTTTCGTCTCACCTGTGCCTAACTATAAAATTGTGACTAGTATTGAATTTTTTTATTCATTTTATCATTTCTATCGACAATAACACTTGTTAAAATTTGTAATTTCGTAAAAAAATCTAAAAGAAAAAATTGTATTAAGAAAATAAAACACTTGTTTAGTGCGAATTATATTTTTTAAATCACTCTTTTCATGATTTCCTTTCTACGCCATATACACTGAACAGAAGGTACAATTTTGAGGTAGAATGAATTAGGACAACACGTAGCTGTTTTAAGAAGGCCGTTGTTAGAGAATGACGAAAGATCACACCAAGCTGCAACATTTTCTCCAATAACGTGAGAGTAGACTATCGTACAAAGCCACAAATTTTCTACCCAACTTTACTTTTATAATATATATTTGGAACATTTGGACCACGAAACTCAAATTTCAATGGTCAAAACGCCTACACTCAGGAAGTGATAAATAAAATTTGTACTCTCTTCTTTTTGTGTAAATTGCAGAAGTGGTCCCATGTGAATTTGCCCTCATAAAAATGGTCATTTTTTTTAATAAAAATGTTCCCATAGAATTTTACAAGCAAAAAACAAAGAAACTTTTGGGACCAAATTTATTTTTTGAAAATTCTCTTGGGACCAAAATTATTAAATAAAAATCGAGTGAGACAATTTCTGCATAAAAAAGAACCAAAAAATAACATGTGGAGCACGGAAACTCCAATTTTCTCCAAGAACATGAGAGTAGACTATCGTACAATGGATGGATACATCTGTTGGGTTATGGAGCCTGAGTGAAACGGGATGCAGGGCGCAGGAGGCGCTCGACCAGCTCTCGAGGTCGAGCAGGTGTGCTCGGTCGAGCGCCCCCCTATCCAGCGCCATGAGGGCGCTCGAGCAATGTATGTGATCGAGCAGAACCGCTCGACCAAGGGCTGAGGTCGAGCGGTTCCGAGGCCTGTACGCGGAGGCCCAGTTTCATCTTTTAGGGTTTCGGCCAGGATGAGCCAAATCTAGGTTTTCTGTATAAATAACCCCTGACTCCTCCATTTTATCTTGCACTATCTTGTATGGTCATACAAGAAGAAATAGTAGATCTCTCCTGGCTTGGTAGTGCCCCCAGATGTAGTCAGTTTGACGAACCAAATTGTTTGTTTCTAAATTCCTAGTTCTATTATTTTCTCCATAATTGCTTGTTTAATTCCTAACAACATCAATTCTCCCTCTCTCCTTCACATCATCTCCACATCATATTTCATTAAACACCCAATATTTTAAATTCACCTTCACAATGGTTCATCCATCCATATATACTCTTGTGGGCCTTTGTACACTATAAAAAATTTATTAAATAATGATATTTAGAATTAAAAGAAAGAAAAATTAACAAAAGTTGCCACAATAATTTCTCTCTCCTGTCCAATTCATTGGATGAATTTGCTTCTCTCTCTTGTCCACTAAAATGCCACAATGGTTTAAATTGCAAACTCCATCCATCCACTCATTGGACAACCCTTTACATACACCATTGTGGATGCCCTTAGAAAAGTCTGTACTTTTGCTTTTAATTTAAAAAAAATATAAATATGAGTCTCTTATATATCAATTGTACGGTGCAACAGTATAAACTAATATTTTATAGTGAAAGAAAAAATTAATATTGTTCAGAAAAAACAACTAATACTAATGATATATACACTATGTTTTTTAAAAGTGGGTTGGATCAGCCTACCCTGCTGCTATTCACTAGCGCAATGACCCAATTTGAAGCATTGGACAATATAACTTTCGAACTGTCACTAATATACATTTGAACTTGGACAGCTGTTAAAAATTACCTTGGACAACAGTTATAAGGGTTGTCCAAGTAACATCTGTCTAAGTGAAATTGACACTTAGACAGCGGTTGTGAACCGCTGTCGAAAATATCCACTTAGACAGCGGTTAAAAACCGCTGTCCAAACTAAACATTCAGTTTTTAAACACAGACCCACTAAGCATCTCATATATATAAGCCACCAAGCCTCCCAATTATTTGAGGTAATTATTCGCCCCCATGGGGGATCGAACACGGGACCTTGGGCTCCTGAGCGAGGATCAATTCCGCTCGGGCACTTGCTTTATTGCGTTTATTTAATGAAATTAATTCTATATGTCCTAAAAATCGCTTTTTCTTACAATTTTTTTAAATTCTTTATTTCAATTATCTTATTTATTAATTCAATCACATTTTTATATAATATTTTTTTTATATAAATTTAAATTAAATTATATTATATTAAAATTATATTTTTTACTTGTTTTTTTTTTTTTAAGTTTTACCTTTCTTTTAAACTTGCAATAAGCAATACTTTTTTTTTTTTTTTATCTAAATAAGTAATATTTTTCTTTAAACAAGTAATACTTTTCAATTTATGTGTGGTATTTTAATTCATAGCATATTATTTTTTAATTAATTGCGATTTTTAAAATTAACTATAATATTAATTTATTTTTTTAGTAATTGAATACAACAATAATTGATTTATTCAATATTAAGTAAAAATAAACTAATGTATCCTTGTTAGTATTCTTTGAAATGAACTAATTATGTTTATCATATTTTTATGTTTGTGTAGTAAGTGTTTCAATAGTATATAATCATTTCATTATCGAATTACTCTAGGTAAAAATATCTCTTTCCCAGATGATGTTGGTCATTTTAACAATAATAAAGCTTAGATAATTTGGAGTTGCAGTATGAATAATTAAGCAATTGACATCCACTCAAATTAAATAGAGTTTTCAATCCATCCCTGCCTATAATACATGCATGAGTAAACGAAGAAAAAAAAAGTAGCGCATGCAGCTGTGTAGTGTACATGTACATATGTCATGCAATTAAGCTAGTCTGCTTGCACAACGGTTAGACCAAGCTTTTACCTTGGATAGTTGTTCAAAACCGCACTCCAAATGCACTTGCACAGCGGTTCATAACCGCTGTCTAAGTTTTCTTCTTGGACAATGGTTATGAACCGCTGTCTATTTTTTTTTCTTTTTAATAAAACCGCTCTCCAAGCTATAGTTTGGAGAGCTGTTTGAAAAAAGAGCTGTCCAAGTGCAGCTGTGCAAGCTTAAATGTGTAGTAGTGCGTCCACAAAACGCTCAAAACTGGAAGTAGCTGCACGAAATGATGTCTGGTTGAACCAGTCAATGTGTCTGTCTGACATTATTTGAGGGGCTATTCTGCATACTTTTAGGACTTATTGTGAAAAAATAAAATTGAGGTGATGTTTGTTTAGGTTTAAGAAATCAGGATTTGAGTTTTGAAATTTTAAATCGGCTCTAGTTTGGGATTTTGAAAATTAATTTTAAAAGATCACCATTACAAAGCCTATAAATATACAATCAATTGTCTTTTGTTTTTCACAAACTCTCTTATAAATTAAACTCGTTCATGGTATGAAACTGATACAATTACACTTATACAGTATATACACTATTTAAGACCATTTCCATCACTTGAATATTCTAAAATTAGTTTAAAAATTAACTTTTTCTGTTCTCTCATTACTTGTTTCATACTATTGACCGATTAAAAATTACTCCCCCCATTTTATAAAGTTTGTAGCTTTTGAAATTTTATATAAAATTAAAGAATATAATATTTTTTATAAATTTATATTTCTCAATTTGTACAGTTAAATATAGGCATGCCAATTAATTCTTGTTATATTTATTATTCTTAATTATTTTTTAGGAAGATGAATGAGTGCAAAATTAAGGAGTACAAAATTTTGGAGATATTAACAGAATAATATACGGATAAAATAGAAAGAAATATGGTAAAATGATAAATATTTTGAAATATAAAATAAGCACAAAAGTAGCAAATATTTTGAAAAGATGGAGTAAATGTTTTGAATAGCGTTTGTTTTTATTTTTTATTTTTATGTTATAGGTCAACGTTAAATTTGATCCATTTCTTCACACGCAATATCATTAACAAATTACACAAGTTACGTGTTATTAAAGAGAATAAACCAGTTTTTTTTTTTAAATGACATAAAACCAAAAAATAAATAGAGAGTGCAAGCTCAAATTAATAACTCGTCAAAAATTACACATTTATTCAGTGATGCAGATGTGATGCAGATGACCATGAGACACAATAATCTACAAACACGAAATTAATTTGAAATGATTATCAATATCAAGAATAAAAAAGGCTTTCCACTTTATTTAATACAACCATTAACTAAAAGATCTAGAGAAGTTGCATTATATTTTTGACATTAATCGATAGGTAGGAATCGCCATAAGATGGTTAGCTCTTGCAGTGACAGTAGCAAAGTGGTCAGTCATGTCCATATCGCTTGGTAACATACCATTAGGAAGCTCCCAATCAAAGCAATGCACTAATTGTGCAACCACCAACTTGACGACGGTAAGCCCTAGTAGCAATCCGGGACAACCCCTCCTACCAGAACCAAACGGTGTCAATTGAAAATCGTGCCCTTTGATGTCAATAGTGCTACCAATAAACCTTTCGGGCGTAAACGATTCAGGATTGGGCCACACGCTGGGATCTCTTCCAATGCCCCAAACGTTCACTATAATTCTCGACTTTTTAGGTATGTGAAAACCATCCACCACGCAATCTTCGACTGATTCGTGGGGGAGTAATAAGGGCACAATTGGGTGGAGGCGAAATGCTTCTTTTAGGACACAGTCCAAGTATTTTAGTTTATCGAGATGTGATTCATCCACCATATGGTCCATTCCTACCACTGATTCCAGTTCTTTATGGAGTTTCTTCATTATTGTTGGGTGCCTAATGAGTTCCGACAGTGTCCATTCCACTGATGCTGCTGAAGTATCTGCTCCCGCAACAAGCAAATCCTAACGAAGAATATAATTAATTTCAACAGTGAGTTGATGGGCAAAAATCAGAAAAAAGAAAATCAATATCAATTTTACGTCCTTTAATTTAGGTGAATCTATATATATATATATATATTTTTTTTTCTTTCTACATTATTAATTTTTAGTCCTAGAATATCCAATTTTAATCACAATCTGTCCGATTCCAGTCAAAACATATGCAATTTTTGGTTATTTTTAAATTTAATTTCCTATAAAAAAAAACTAAAATTGACAAAAAAATAACTAAATTTGAACGCCTAGGTCTGAAATTGGACATCATCGGACTAAATTTGATAAAGTAGAAAGAAAAATTATTTATACCGAATCCACCCTAAGTTACAGGACATAAATATAATGAATTTACCAGGAGCACGGCCTTGACATGGCGTCGATCGAATTCGAATCCAGCTTCTCCCGACTCCATAATTCTCATCATCGTATCAACAAAGTCCTCCGACTTTTCGATCTCTTGCTTATTCTCAACATGATCATCAATAATCCTCTCCAAGAAACCATCCAAAACACTGCTCAATTTCTTCATCCCCCGATTTAATCCGTGAAGATCAAGCAACCCAACGTACGGAAAATAGTCTCCCACGTTAAATTTAGCAACAGCCTCCGATATCCCCTTAAACAGAGTTTTAAAATCCAAATCCCCGTCCGAATTGTACTTGCTCCCAAGAATCATCAGAAAGTTCATATCCTCACTCAACCCGAAAACCCGGGCGCTCAGATCCACCGTCTCCCCCGCTTTCGCGGCCCGTTTCAGCGAATAAACGAGCAGCCCGACCTCGGCCCGTCTCACGGCCCGAAACTGGTTGATCTTGTGGGCGCTCAGGAGCTCCAGGGTGCATAATTTGCGCATGTTGCGCCAGTACGGCCCGTACGGCCCGAATATCAAATCCCTCTGCTCGTAGCCTATGTATTTAGCGGCTTCGCTGTGGGGCCTGCTGGCGAAAACGAGGTCATTGGTTTTGAGAATGAGCTCGGCTGCTGCGGGGGAGGATACGACAACTGTAGGCACGAAGCCGAAGCGCATGCCCATAATCGGGCCGTGTTTTCGGGCTAATTGGTATAAATCCTGGTGAGGATTTTTACCAAGTAAGTGAAAATGGCCCAAAATGGGAAGGGCTCTTGGGCCCGGAGGAAACCTTTTCTTTTTCTTCTGGCCGAAAAAGGGAATGAGCTTTAGGAGTTTTTGAAAGAGAGAGAGAGATAGAATCAATGATAAAAATGCCCAAATCCAGCTGGCCATTTTAATTTTGCTTGCCCTAAATCGATAGATAGATTTTAGGTTGTGCATTGGTTACCATGCAGATGTTGCTATTTTATAGGGCTGGCAGGTTACGTTTTTTTACTATTTAATTCCACGCATATCCATAATCCATGCTTATTTTTTCCTAACACTCCAAGTCGATTTGTTATATTGAAAGTGCAATTTATTTATATTGAATCATACAACTTATTTATATGGAAAAAGATTTGCATGGTTTAAATAAAGGTCAGACGATTCCAAAATAACATGAGATCATAACACATGAGAGAACGGACCTACCTTGTGGGGGGGTCACTGGGCCCCGACCCTAATTTGAATTTCTTATATATATATAATAATTAATTTATTTATATTGAATAAATACAACTTATTTATATTTTGGAAGAAAGTATTATTTGTGTTATAGATTATACCTATATATCATGTATAAAACTATCTTACGAATGTAAATCTCCTTTAAACAAAGTATTATGTGCATCATGATTCCAAAATACACCACTATTACTAATCTTTGTAAAAATCAACACTCTATAAATAAAATGTTGATTTTTATGAGAAAGGGGTAACAAAATAGAGAAAGAATATGTATAATTCACATTTTCAATATACATATAAGTGTACCCGACTCTGTTAATATAAAGATGTTTTCCAAATAATTTTTGAAAATATATTTTCCTTGGTTGAAATTTATGTTATAAATATTAAAACTGTATGTACCCTTTTAGCAATATTAATCTATATATTTGTTGGGTGAATAGTTAATCGTAACTCGCGACTTTTCTTTGGTTGAAATTTAGCAATGGCAGGTGAGTGTACTTTCTTCAATCGTGACTAGTACTGAAATATATTTTACCTTGGTTGCATTAAATAGAAGAAAATTTGACATTTTCATAAAATTAAATTTGACCGAAATTTATTGTTAATTATCAACCAGAAAATAAGCACTAATACACATTTGGGCTTGGATAGCTGTAAAAAATGACCTTGGAGAGCGGTTATAACCGCTCTCCAAGAATAAATTATCAAGCTTGGATAAATGATAAAAAACCATTCATGTCAATAAATAAATCGATTTTGAGAAATGGGTTTTCAACCGCATTGCAAGAGTGTGCTTGGACATCGGTTATTAATGCTGTCTAACTTAATTTTTTTTTTATAATTTCGTTTATTATGTTACATAGACGGTTATTTATTAATATTTGTCCAATATCTTTTTTAATTATTAATTTATATTTTAAAAATCCTATAATAAAACTATAAACCAAAACTTATATATTCGTCAAATACCATAAACCATAAACCAAAAACCTATAAAAAAACCATAAATAAAAACTTATACCAATATATATATATATATATATATATATATATATATATATACCAAAACATCAAATAAATTAATAAACATACACATCATGAAATAAATAAACATACAATCATAAACATACGTCCAATACACCAAAAAAACATGAAATATATATCATCACAAATATATAATTTAATTACATGCTACCAAAATTTCAAACAACGATCACTCAATATCGTATGAATATAAGAATCGATTGTAAAAGGTACCCCAATCCAATCGTTTTTCCATTTCTCCGATCTTTTCTTAGAGTAAGAATTGAGCTCACGTTCATAGACAAAACCGCAAAAAACAACGAATCAATCAATATAGTATGAATTTTTATTCAATCAATAATAATTTAAATAAATCGATAAATTGATTTACATTGAGAGGAATGTTCGTTAGAGAAGCGCGGATTATATCTTCAATAAAGCAACACATAAAATGTCCACAATGTTCATTATCTCGTTGCCTCGGAACCTGTTGATCCAGTTCACTTTATTTAATAAAGCAAAAGAAACAACATTTAATATAGCAGAAGAAACAACATTCAATAAAGTCGTACATTTCTTTTTAGCACTTGTTTTTCTTTTTCGTTTCTTGGTCGACCTTTCTCGTTCATGACCATAGATGTTAACAAGATCCAGATTGCCATATTCATCCTCATCTCTAATTATTCTCTGGTATGGGCGTGGATTTGCAGGATCATCGAAAGATGGTACAGAATGAGTGAAGTTCTGAAAAGGATCATCAATTGAGTCAACATCTTCATCGACATGGTCGCTAATCTGGAAACTATTGTTAAATTTGTTTGACAGGACCACAATGGACCATTTCTTATTAACTGGGTTGGGGACATAGAAAATTTGTTGAGCTTAACTGGCCATTATGTAAGGGTCATCTCTGTATCCCACATTCTTCAACTCAACGCGTACGAACCCAGAACTTTCAACTTGGACCCCGTTAGGGATCCTCACCCAACTACACTCGAAGATTGGTTGACGGTGAACAATATAGTCGAGTTCCCAAATGTTGACAATTTGTCCAAAGTAAGTAGTATTTGATTGATCCATCGCGATTGTTGATAATGGACACTCCACTATTCTCGCATAGTACTTGTGGCATCATGATCTACGGTATAAAATGTGTATCCGTTGCTAAGATAACACTTGTATGAATACACATGTCTATCGGGCATTCGGATAACCACTTAACTCTTTCATTCATCGATTCTCGCTTTTCCGTGACAACATATTTGCTACATAACCATTGAACCAGTCAACAAACGTGCGATTGTGCTCAACTTCAATCCACGATCTATCTCTGGTGGGATTTCTCTCAGCAAGTGATCGCATGTGCAGGTCAATAAAAGGAAGCACGTCGACCGTGTTGTGAAGTACGCACAAGTGCATCCGTGTTAGTTCCTCCATGCTAACACTTACAGGTTGACCACCGGTAATGCCTTCACCATCCATCCTATTGGTGTACCGGTAACCGGAAGTCCAATTGCATCGACATTCGGAATAAATTCAGACCAGTACTCAACTGCTTCTTCTACTAAATAGCGTTCTGCAATGCATCCCTCCGGCCTGGACTTATTCATCACATATCCTTTGAGCACTTTCATATATCTCTCTACACCATATATCCATCGCATACGAGCAGGATCACACATACTTGTCTCGTGTACCAAATGAACTGTTAGGTGAACCATTATATTAAAAAATGATGGAGGGAAATACATCTTAAGCTCACAGAGAGTCCCCACAATCTGCCTCTGAAAACCAAGCAATTTTCTAGGATCTATGACCTTGCTACTCATTGCCTTGAAGAACCAACATAACTTTGTTATGATTATGCGCACATTTTCAGGCAAGATAGAACGTATTGCAATGGGCAAAAAAGTCTCCATGATGACATGATAGTCATGCCATTTCAGATTCATCAGTCTCACGCCATCATCTGATACAATTGATCAGAATGTTCCTTCGACATCTGATAAAACATTACCCAAAAGTTCAGATACTGAAAATCTGTCACAGGAATCACAGTATCCAAAACATTTGGTTCCCTCAACAAAGATAATGAAAAGTCATCCATCATATCAGATCATTGGAGAAGCTACCACAAGTGTACAAACTAGAAGAAGAATGAGTATTCACATCAATAACTTTGTAAGATCAGTTTGCATGTCATCCATATGCAATCAAGTAACTTTTGAGTGTTATCATTCTGCAATTGAGCCTAAGAATGTGAAAGAAGCTCTTAATGATGAAAACTGGATAAATACTATGCAAGAAGAGCTTAATCAGTTTAAAAAAAATGATGTTTGGACACTTGTACCTATGCCTAATTCTGATATTAATGTCATAGGAACAAAGTGAATTTTCAAGAATAAAACTGATGAATCTGGTAATATTGTGAGAAATAAGGCTAGATTGGTTGCTCAAGGTTATACTCAGATTGAAGGAATTGACTTTGATGAAACATTTGCTCCTGTTGCTAGAATAGAATCTATTAGATTACTTCTTGCTATTGCATGTTTCATTAACATTAACTTGCATCAAATGAATGTTAAAGCTACATTCTTGAATGGAATTTTGACTGATGAAGCTTATGTTGAACAAACCTAAAGGTTTTGAGAGCTTAGAATTCCCTGATCATGTTTACAAGTTAAAGAAATCTTTGTATAGTCTTAAACAAGCACCTAGAGCTTGGTATGGTAAACTTACTAATTTCTTACTTGAATTTGGATTTTTGAGAGGTGAAGCTGATAGAACCTTGTTCATTAAAAATTCTAAAAATGATATCATGGTTGCTCAAATATATGTTGATGATATTGTTTTTGGTTCAACTTGTAATGATATGCTGGAAAGTTTTGTTAATGAAATGGCCTGTACTTTTGAAATGTCCATGGTTGGAGAACTGGATTTTTTTAGGTCTTCAAATTAAACAAATGAAAGATGGTATTTTCTTTTCTCAAAACAAATATGCTAAGAATTTGGTGAAAATGTTTGGTCTTGAAAGTGCTAAAACTATGAAAACCCCTATTGGTTCAACTCAAAAGTTGAGGAAAGACTTGATTGGAAAAGATGTTGATCCTACTTTGTATAGATCAATGATTGATAGTCTTTTGTACTTAACTTCTAGTAAGCCTGATATTATGTATAGTGTTTGTCTTTGTGCTACATATCAAGCTAATCCTAAGGAATCACATCTTAATTCTGTAAAAAGAATTATAAGATATGTGGCTGGAACATGTGATCTAGGTATTTGGTACTCAAAGGATACTAATTGCTCTTTAGTTGGTTATAGTGATGCAGATTGAGCAGGTGATTATGATGACAATAAAAGTACCAGTGAAGGATGTTTCTACATGACAAACAACATTATCTCCTGGCATAGTAAGAAACAGAACTGTGTTTCACAATCAACAGTTGAGTCTGAATATGTTGCTGTTGGAAGTTGCTACGTTCAATTGCTTTGACTTAAAAAGATGTTTGATGATTATAGGTTGGAAGGTGGTATTTTGACTGTTTATTGTGATAATACTAGTGCTATCAATATTTCCAAGAATCTTATGCAACATTCTTTGACTAAGCATATAAGTATAAGACATCACTTTATAAGAGATCTTGTAGAGAAAGAAGTTGTGAAGTTAGAGTACATTTCTACTGAAAAACAACTTGCTGATATTTTCACAAAAGCCCTTGATAATGAGAGGTTTTCTTCCCTTAGAAAATCTCTTGGTCTTTGCTATATCTGAAAATAAACACTAGATGTTGTGACAAATGTTTCCAACATTTGAAGCAACATTGTGGTTCTGATAATGAGTTTGTCTACTGTATTTGCTTATTTTGAACTTTAAATGATTGTGTTTTGATCTTATTATTTGAATCATGATTTAGATACAAAGTCCTGGACATATATCTCTTAAATGCATTAAAAATAAAGAACAACTTAGATGTGTAATCACTGAGTAACTATGGGACACAGAGCTCGCTACTACGATGTTCTCTTTTCAAAAGGTGATTAAATATACATCCATGTTTGTTTACAATTCATTGAGATGCACTCTCTTGAAAAGATGGATCAATGTGAACATGTGTTTAAAAGAAAAATTCAAACTATGCAAAACTTTGATGATAAATTTCATGCAAAATTGAGTGTTGAGATATATGTGTGCCGACAATTTGTGAAACCTTAATTGATTTGAACTTTATCTATCATACATGATTTGTTTAATATTCATCTTAATTAGATTTTGTGGATTAAATGAGCTGTTTGAACTTAATTGTGTCTATTTAATTTTGGATATGGTTCCTGTTTTTTGAAAATGTTTTTGACGACTTTCTTACACATCACACGATAACATAACTTCAACATAGAGGGTGGTTACCTTTGTTCCAATCATTATTCAATTTTTGTGGGTTTGTGTAATAACCTCCCTGCTTTAATTTCTACTTAAGGTCAAATTGTTTGTGTTGTTTGATACCCAAAGCTGAAATCTTTGTTGTTGCGCATAGGATTCAAGGTTTATTTGATTTACACATGTGTTATTCCATTATTTTCGGTCATATGATTTACTTTTCCCTCCTATATTTTATATAATATTATTTTAATAATGGTGTATTATTTGATTGGATGTTCAGGTGGTGAGATGACTGATAAACAAAACCCTTCGGCTCCTTCTCCTGTTCATTCTCACTCACACGCAAACCCTTCTTACTCGAAACCCTCATCTCTATCGAACTCAAAACCTCTAAACCTTCTTGTAGAAATGGCCTCGCAAAACCCAGATTATCATTCCACAAATGTTGGTGGATCATCGTTTTCATCTATTCCTAAACCTCCTGCACTTAAAATTCCTGACTCTTCTCCTAAATCCCTTGTTGATCTTCTTGTTAAACAAGCTGTCGAACTAAACCCGATAGTTTTGCTGGATATCTATGTTGGTTCCAGACTGATCAATGTGTATGATTATGTTGATATCTCTAGAAAACCATTAGCCACAAAAAATCCTGATGAACCTGCTCCTAAATCCACTGAAAATACCACTCAAACAACCGATGCCGAAATGCGTGATGTTGATTCCTCCGATTCAGAAGGAATGGGGGAGAAATTGAAGAATTTTCGGATGAGGATGAAGCAGTTAGCCCCTAGAAGAGGTGGAAAATGGGGAAAGAGGAGAGTCTCACAGAGGAACCTTGGAAAGAGGGTGGACTACACTGGGAAACGTCCTAAGAGGACAGATGGTGGTGTTGATGATCCTATCACTATAGAGGATTCAGATGAAGAGATGACAGTTCCTGAAGTCCCTGTTGCTGATCTAAAAGATTCAGATGATGACTTAACAATGGAGGAATTGATGACAAAGAAAGAGAAACTAACCAAGAGGAGAAATGAACCATCTGTGAATGTTTCAACTGATGCTGCAGAACCATCTGAAGATGCTGAGATAGATTCTGAGAAAGAGGACTCTGAAAAAGAGGAAGCTGAGACATATGATTCTGAGAAAGAGAACTTTGAAGAAGAGGATCCTGAAGAAGAGGATGATGTTGAAAAAGATGAGCCTGAGAAAGATGACGATGAAGCTGATTCTGGAGATAATCTTTCTTATGATTCGGATGAGGTAATTATGTTTGACTCTAACCCTGATGATAAGTTTGAGCATGATAGAAAGTCTGTTGTTGTTAAAACCATGCTTAAGAGGTTTATTGTTGATGAAAGGATCATAAAAATGCCTGATTTTGAAGCAAACAATTTGATAGGATTTTTAGAAAGCGGATCTCTGTTGCATGTTGTTCAATATGCAAAACCTTATTATTTTGCTTGGGTTGCTGAGTTTTATGCAAATCTGAAAAGAAGTTGTGGAAATAGGCAGACATCTAACTATGGGAAAGTTAGATTCAGATATAATGTTGTTACCATTACCCCTAGGCTTCTTAATATCTTCCTGAGGACTAGACAAATGGATGATGATGATGGTGAATTGGAAATTGGGGAAGTAATGTGTGTCATTACTGGTGGTAAGTATCCTGAATGGACTTTGCAATTTTCTGCTGCCAAACTGACCTCATTATACTCTATGATGCATAAGCTGCTAGTTTCTAACTGGTTGCATTCCAAGAACTCGACTGTGCTGAAAATGGAACAGGCGTTCCTGATGTACAAGATTGTACATCTGAACAAGTTTAATATGGGTCAAATTATATTTGACAATATGGTGTCCTTTGCTGGTAAGTACTCTGATGGAAGTATTCTTCCATATCCAAGCTTGATTTGTCAATTGTTGGATAAACTGGAGTTTGAAAGACCCAAAGGTGAGAGGATCAGTGGCTTTGTTCCAAGTTTTGGAATATCACATGTACTGAAAGCTGGAAATCGCACAATTGATCTACCATTGAAAGATTCTGCACAGCAAACCAAAAATGTTGCCCATTCTGTTGGCAATATTCCTTACACAGTCAAAAGACAAGCTGGTATCCTTAAGGGTGGAAAATTTACCGAAAATACCAGTATACCGGCTTACCGTACCGAAAATATACCGAATTTACCGGAATTATATACCGGAAATTTTGGTACGGTATGGTACCATATCGGAATTTTCGGTACAGTAACGGTATAAATTTTCAAAAGTCCTGGTATACCAGTATATCGAATATATGCCGGTATACCGAAAAATATTTCGGTATACCGGTATACCGATACTTTAGATATATACCGTACCATATTTTGAAAAATATATAATATATTTTATTTTTTTAATTTATTTAATACATTGGATTATCTTTGTGGGTTTCCTGATTCAAGCTGGAAATTGGAATTCATAGAATTTTTTTGAGTGTTCCCATAGTTAAAAAACCAGTCTTTAAGGGAGATATATGTTGTTAAGAGATTATTATTCATAAAATATAGATTTTTTAAATAAATAATCAAGGTATGAACGATATATAGTTAATTTGGTATGAAACGGTATACCGTTAATTCGGTACGGTATACAATATATGATTTTAGCATACCGAAATTACGGTATACCGTAATTTTTTGTACGGTACGGTATGAATTTTCACATACCATAAATTACTATACAATATACGGTATGACCGATACAGTATGGTATGCCACCCCTAGATATCCTTACTGTCACCTTTTCAAATTCTTTCATTACTGATCAAATTCAATCCATCCAGCAAAATATAGATGCTCTGGTTAAACAACAAACCTTCTGGAGAAGCCTTCTCTCTACTCCAACAGGGGGAAGATCACCTGATGATGGTGACAATGATGGTGGTGATGGTGGAGTTGGTCCATCTGGCCATCCAGGTGAGAAGGATGATCAACCAGATGCTGCTGATAAGATTGAAGATGATGCTGAGGATGTTGATGGTGCTGCTGCACAAGATGATCAGAATGCTACTGATGACACAGAGGTTGATGATGCTGTCCAAGATGCTGTTAATGATGTTGTAGAAGAAGTTGTTGAAGAAGCACTCAATGCTGCTGCTGACGAACAAATGGTACCTGATGAAGCCGAACTAGTTGACAATGTAGTTGTTGATGATGATAGCCCAGATGACGCTGATTATGAGCTGAAGAAGACTCCTAACAGGGAGAGTATGTCCCCAGAGAGTGTTGCTATCATTGATCAGCTATATGGTGCTGATAACTGGTGAACAGGTTCAAGACAAGGGGAGTTTTTGAAGTATGGGGGAGCATTTGCAGATTATGGAGATGCAAAAATTCCAATGGTCAAGTCCTTCCCTTTACTTCACTATAGAAATTCCTTTTTGTGTTGTAATCTTTTATTACTGCTCTTTATTTTATAAACTCTATTAGTGGGCAACTAGATGATGGGTTTATGTTTCTGTCATTTACCTTTTGTTGGATACTTTATTGGCCTAAGTACACTGCTGATGTACTTAGTGTTTGTGTTTGTTGTCTGTTTTAAAATTATGATTTGGTTGAATAGTAGTTGTTCTCTGAATGACTATTATTTGTTTCTTTCCTGACACAAGTTCAGATATTGTTTTTAACATCAGATGTGTTATAGTAGAAAGGACAAATTGGGGGAGTTTGTTGATGTTGCACGGATGTTGTTCCATTGTTGGAGAACATTCTGCACAACATCATAAATTTGCCCTTTCTCCTAACACTGACTCCGTTTTTATAGATGTGTTTTTCTATTTTTCCTACACTATAGGTTGAAGACAAATTTGGATATTTTCAAGCGGTTGCATTGTGGTGGAAAGAGAATAGAAAGATCATGGGTGGTTACACCAAGATCTTCGAGATAGTGGTGGAGATGTTCAAGGCTATCCAAGCCTAGTGGATAGGACAATTGTTGTGGCCCCGCCATAGCAAGGCGTCCATCCCAGGGCGATCGGAGATGGGGCGACCAGGCTATAGCGAGCAACAAGGACGAGATCACCTAAGCCTGGTCGCCACGATCCGGCGACCTTACCCTGAGGTCGCTGGACAATTAAGGGATAAGATCAGAGGTATCGATGAAGGCGGATCCTCGGGGCATAATCGGGGAAAGTCCAACAAGAGGCAATATTCTCGCCGTGAAGAAGGGATTCGTTCCTAGCTAGACGGAAACCCTAGGGGGCCAAGGGCTCCGGCCCACGAAGAGGGAAAAACCTAATTCCCAGTCTATAAATATGTGTTGTAATGCTCATTGTAAAGGATCTAAATCTTAGTTCTTAGGTAGATATTATAGTAATATTCCTGGCTTGGTATTGCCCCCGGACGTAGCCGTATTTGGCGAACCGGGTCACCAAATCATGTGTTCTCTCTTATTTACTTCCGCTATTATTGTTTTGTGAGTGATTGTTTATATCGGGTAATTCCGGCTATAACAATTTTGGCGCCGTCTGTGGGAAAGCAACTCTATCGAACCCACAAATCAATAAAGACCTCACAAAATCTAATGGCGCAGAGCAACATCCAAATCACTGGCCCCAAGACCGACCCACGCGATGGAGTGGAGGCGTCCCTGTCCTCGGAATCGAGATCCCTGCAAGAGCAGGTTGGGGACGAGCAAAACTGGGCCCAGATCTTCAAGACTCCCGCAGAGATGAAGAACGCTTGGGTATATTTTCACAAGCGGAATCTGAACTTTGATGATCACGATGACCAGTAGCCCATTGTCAAGGTCGCTTGCCCCGGGGGGGGAAACAAAGGGAAAAGCCCAACTAGGGGACAACTCGGCCTCAACCAAGCCATCTCGACCGCAAAATCTAATCCTCCCCCAAGAGATGGGGCGAACAGAACCCGCCTCTTGGACGGGCTAACCGGAGGGCCTCGAGACATCTTGGTCTTCAATCGACTAGGGGACAACCAAGCGAACAACTTGGTCTTCAACCGCCTAGGTGGTAACTTGGCACAAAATGGACCAATACTTGCGGAGGATGAGGTTAATTCTCACCTAGATGGTCATGATCGAAGAGGGTGACCACCAAAGGAAATCAAGGAACGAGCTGCGCATTTCGGCACTAAGTCGAATTAGCACCAACGACCATCGGGATGCCCGCGCGAACCAGCAAGAGGCCGAGGTAAATGGTCAGAGCCCTTCAGGAAAGGATGGATAGCCAACCAGTCCACGCCAGACAGGTGACCAATTTAGCACTCCCCTTGTCGCCGCTCAGCGCGACCATTATGGCCGCTCCAACTCAGGCTAAGATCAACACTGCATCGATTGATTTCTACGGAGGGGACTCTGACCCGAGGACGCCAAATATAACTCATACATGACGTTTGTAGGATCTTCCGACGCAACCATGTGCCGACTTTTCCCCCTCACTCTGAACGAACAAGCACACAAGTGGTTCACATCCATGGCCCCTCAATCTATTGACTCTTTCGAGCAGCTGGGCTGGCTCTTCATGGGGCATTTCATGGCCATGACGCCCAGACGCGCTGGGAAGCAGTGACTGGCGAACATCGAGCAAGCCGAAGACGAGACAGACAGAGCCTACCTAGAAAGGTTTGTCCTGGCTCATCTTGGATGGGGAATCGGTGGGCGACAAGGTTAAGCTATTGGGTGCAATCGTCGGGCTGAAGAAGGGAACTAAACTCTGGCGAAACGTCATCGCCAATTATCTAGCTACTTACGCGGAGTTTAGGACCAGCGCAAGCGACATCATAAACACCATGGAACTCCTGGCGGCCAGAATGGGGGAGGGAAAGAAATCTGCACCCCAAAGGCGGGCAAGAAACCAGGGCAATACAAAACCCCGGGCAACTTCAAACCATTTGAAGATCCAGTGGCAGTCAAACTAATAGATGCCTTCGGCGTATCCCCCAGGTACATCTTCACTTAGATCAAGGATAAATGGCTGCTCGGCAATCCCCGACCCATCAAAAAGAGCGACGGCAGGCAAAGCCTGGAAAAGTATTGCCACTATCACAAAATGATCGGTCACAACACCAGCGAATGTCACGATCTCCTGAAACAGCTCTGGAAGCTCTATGAAGACGGAATGTTGCACGAACACGTCAAGTGACCTCAGCACAAAGACAACTGTGCTCGTGATGGCCCACCGACTCAGCAGCACTAGGTCGCTAGGAAACATGGAGAACAGAAGACTGGTCGACAGGCACCCCCCATGCTAGAAGACAGCGTCGAGAGGGTAATCCACACCTTATCACCACTCGGGGCAATGGGTGGTCTCTCTACATCGACCTCGCTTTAAAAGAGACGCCAAAAAAGCCAAACTAAGGGAAATGGCCAACACGGTATAACTGTGCCTACCAGTGAACGCCACCGCACAAGAAAACAATCAGATCTAATTCGGTGAACAGGACAAGGCGGGCATCGTATACCCCAATGCCGACCCCCTGGTTATATTGGCCAAAATAATTGGGGTGACAATCAAACGACTACTGGTCGACAGCGGGGCATTTTGTAACATACTGTTCAAGAAATCCTTCGACAAGCTCGGAGACTATCACAGCTATCTTGAGCCAAGCAAACATTTTGTGAGAGGTTTTGGCGACGCCACCGTGAAGCCCCACGGGATCATACGTCTGGCGGTAGAACTAGTGTCTACTATAGATAGAGCCATTAGAGCTTTTGTGATTTCCTTGTAATCGACCTGTCGTCGACCTTTAATGGTTTCCTCGGTAGGCCTTTCTAGCACGAATTCGAGGCTGCGTCCTCCACTTACTATTTCTGTGTAACATTCCCCTCTTTAGATGGGGTGGTCGGCATCTTTAATGGCGATCAGCTTGATGCAAGAGGATGTTCAATTTATATCCAGTCTCATTTAAGTTATAACATACAAGAAACCGCAAACGATCAAATAAACTCAATGGAAATCGACAAAATGAACAAATAATCGAGGACCTCGAACCAAGACTTGGACCCGAGCCATGCGAGTTCATTACCCAGGGAACATTCGATGACCCGAGAGGAGATCAACATTGAGCAACACCGGATGAAGAGCTCGAGAAGGTCAAAGTGGATCCAACCCGACAGGACTTTGAAGTCATAATCGGCTCTAATATCTTGACGGAACTAAGAGGACAGTTGGTCGACTTCCTCAAAGAGAATCTAGATGTGTTCGCCTGGTCCCACAAGGATATGGTAGGAATTGACCCCGAAGTCACCTGCCATCGGCTCAACATCGACCCCGATAAAAAGCCAGTCGTGCAAAAGAGGAGGAAATTCGGGCCCGAAAAATATGTTGCATTGCTGAAGAGGTAAAGAAACTTCTCGATAACAATTTAATCATACAAGCCGACCAACCCCAGTGGGTTTCCAACGCCGTCCTGGTCAAGAAGGCTAACGGGACATGGAGAGTATGCATCGACTTCACCGATTTGAACGAAGCATGTCCCAAAGATTTCTTCCCCATGCCTCATATCAACCACCTGATTGATAGCACAGCTGGGCACGAAATAATGTCCTTCATGGATGCATTCGCAGGCTACCATTAAATATCCATGCACAAAGACGACCAACAACATACCTCCTTCCTCACCGAAAAGAATATGTACTATTGGAAGAGGATGCCATTCGGCCTCAAAAACGTCGGGGCTACGTACCAACGATTGGTAAACCAAATGTTTGCGGAGGAAATCAGGAAGTCCATGGAGGTGTACGTGGACGACATAGTTGTCAAAAGCCTAAAAAAAGAAGATCATCTTGCCGACCTCGCCCGACCATTCAACATCTTGAGGAAGTTCAACATGAAGCTCAACCCGAAAAATGCAACTTCGGTGTGGAGTCAGGAAAATTCCTCGACCACTTAGTGAGCAAGCGGGGAATAGAGGACAATCCAAAAAGGGATGCTCTCGAATACGCAAAGACATGCCACCGGTGCTAAATATTTGCCCCCTCGATCAAGGTATCCCCAGAAGAGTTAACCAGCATTCTTAGTCCATGGCCTTTCGTAAAATGGGGAATCGACATCATTGGACCCCTACCCACTGGCCCAGGGACCGTACGGTTTGCGTCATTGCGGTCGACTAATTCACAAAGTGGGCAGAGGAAGAAGCCCTCACAACGATCGACCAGGACAACGTGATAAAATTCATATGGAAAAATATCATTTACCGCTTCGGCCTCCCGCAAGCAATCGTAACTGACAATGGAAAGCAATTCGATGGCCTCAAGATCGATGCATTCTTCAAGAAATGGAAGATAACAAAGCTCTTCTCCACCCCTTACCATTTGCAGTCCAATGGGCAAGTTGAGGCGATCAACAAAATTATCAAACATACACTGAAAGCACGACTGGAAGGGGGGAAGGGCAAGTGGGCAAGCGAATTGCCCGAAGTATTGTGGTCTTACAGAACAACCTGTAGGACCTCCACAGGGGAAACACCTTATTCCCTCGCATTTGGGGCGGAGGCAGTAATCCCAGCAGAAGTCACCATACCCAGCCACCGAACAAACAACGGGGCATCAAACGACAATGATATGGCAATGACGACTAGTTTGGACCTACTAGAAGAGAAAAGGATAGAAGCTAACCTGAAAAATGTCGGCTACAAATGGCAAACAGAAAAATATTACAACTCAAAGGTCAAACTCCGGCAGTTCAAGAAAGGCGACCTCTTTCTGAAAAAGGTACACTGAGTACCCAAAGGGGTATTTGGCCCTACTTGGGAAGACCCGTTCAGAATATCCAAATGCCTGGCAAATGGAGCATACGAGATCGAGGACCCGGATGGTACTCCGGCACAATATCCTTGGAACGCGCCCACTTGAAGAAATACTACCAATAGGGAATAACTAATAGCCTGTTTATTAGTTTGTCTATCACTACGTTGTAATAGCTCATCATTTTTAAGAGAAATATTTTATAAGAATTTACATTTTTGAAATGCCTTGTACGCTTTAGAATAAGTCAACCAGGAATCATCCCAAGTACGACCTGGACGACCAAGGTCGAGTCGAAGGGTAGTCACCAAATGCCTAAGACGACCACCTACGACTTGAAGCGTTACTCGGAACTCACGTCAACAAGGTCGTCATCACATTGGCAACCTGCCAAGCACGACTGAGCCAAAGTTTAGACACATCACATAAGATAAGAAGACTAAAACATAGTCCAGATACGTCGCACCGTATTCAAACAGCGACTAAGACATAGGCAAGACCCATAGTCGCCAGTGTACATCTGGGTTTGCACGACCAACATTCCATAAGCAAAACAATAAACTCATACATAGATGCACAGCGAGAGACAAGAAAATGTAAATATTCCATTCATTAGATAAGGGCACGAAGGCCGAATACAAAAAAGGACCTGCAGGCCACTTACAAGTTCATACCGCGAGGGGCCGCGCAAACAAAAAAAAAAAAAAATCAAAAGAAAGGGGTTCACATACGCCCTGCACAGACTTTCAATAGAAGGGGAGGCACTAAGCACCGTCCCCTCGACCTATCCACCCTCTCCACCGCCGCCTGGTGGCCCACCTGTTCCTCACCTACGACAACCTCTTCGCTCTCCGCTACCGTCCGTCGCCTCAGTCGGGGGCGCAAGCGCCGCAACAAGGTCGACGGGAGCCTCCCCAGAGGAGCACCCAAGGTCGGAGCCCCCGCCCGGCCTCATCAACCTACTCAATGGAGCCAAGAATGACAGGTCGATGCCAAAATCGGCCAAGTCCGCCACGGGCAACACCACGTCGGCCTCAGGTGAGCAGTCGGAGATGAAGGTTTTGAAATCTTCAACGAGCACGGAGGCGTCAGCGGAGGGGTTGCGATGGAACACCGCCAAGGACGTCCGCATAGGCACTAATGTATTAGAAGATTCCCAGCGCGGCGTCATCAGCGGCCCGGAGAGAGGCCTCCTTGGATATCTAGAACTCGAGGTCGCCGACCCGAGCTTCATAGTCAACCGCTAAAGCGTGAGACTCAGCCAGCTGCCAAGTAAGCTCATCAACCTTTTGCTCGCAGAAGTCGCCACCGAGATTTTGACAAGTCGACCTCAAAGACGCTGTTTACATGCTCACTTCCGCCAATTGTGAAGTTAACTCGGCCGACCTCTCCCGAAAGAAATTTCTTCAGTCGGCCTCCATTCAGACATGGTCACCCGCCCTCCACGTGTTTTTTTTCTTCTCGTCACGAGGGCCGAGCAGGAAGTCTCAAAGTCCTGGTTGTTTTGCTCTATGACCCGCTCGAGGAATGTGGCCGCCTTCTAAGAATAGATCAGGGCGGTGTAGAGGTTATTTTCCTTGTTGTTTGAGGAGGCGGCATGGTGGTCATCCATAGACCAGCACTGGGCAAGTCCCAGATAGGGTGCCGCATGTACCGAGGCTAATCAATCGAGACCCCAATGATGGGAGGCATCTTTGACCGAAGCTAATTGGTGACTGGCGGTGGGAAGTTCACAAATCTGAAACAAAGCCGCCCAGTTTAGAAAAATGCAAAAACATAAGGGAAGAAACAATGAAGGTAATGAGGCGGAAGAACATACGCCCAGAGCAATCGACATCGAACCCCACAAAGTTCTGGTCACGGGAAAATTGGCGACCAGGCGGAGGACGGGCGGCGTCTATCGGCGGAGGACGGGCGGCGAGTATTGACTCCCGCGAGGGAGAGCTCCCTCCCCCAGTAGCAGCACAAGGGGAGTGGTCTCCCAAACGGGCACGTTTCCGTGTAGGGGAACCCTCCGAATGGGCCGGGCGAGCGCCCTCTCGCCCCTCCTTGGCCTTCCTCTTATCCTTTTAGCGATCAGGCCGAGAGGACCCCCCCTCTCTACCACTCCGCCCCCGCGGGACAACGAGGTGGGCCGCGCCGTTGACCCAGTCTGAGAGAAATTGAGAGAAGGTTTTCGGCGAGAAGCCATCTGTTCAACAGTCGGAGCAGTCACCTGAACAGGTATGTGAGAAGCTACAAGAAAATGACCAGCACAATTGAGGACCAAATTCACAAATTGTAAAACCTCTATTAAAGGAGAGAAACTCACAAAGGCGGATGGTCTCACGAGGATACTTCTGTAAACCCCCCCCATAGTCTCTCAGAGGAAGAGTTGTAGAGCTCGACTTGGCGGAATTCCCAAGGATAGTCAAAGGGAATCCGGTGGGCGGTCTCAAAATCCCAGTTCAGCTGGTTCTCGTCAGCAACAAGCAAGCCTGCAAAAGAGAGAGGAAATTAGATCAGTACGGAGATGATCGATGTACCTTCAGAGCGGAATATTACGAGGAGCCCGCTCCTGGAAGTCAGTAGGGATGGGGATCTCCAAGACAGACCTCGGAGGGGCACTTTGCCATGCCACGCCCACAAACCACCATCGAGGATGCCAATTTTTAATCTTATTGACAATCCCTCATACGATCCGCCGACCAGGATGGTTTTTCAACGCATAGTGGCCCTCCTGGCCATGTTGTGCGACCAACGACAAATAGTAGTTCACCTCCATTGGAGTGGGCAGTCGGTAAAGGCCAAAAGGTAACTCCACCCGTTCGGAGTGATCTGGGCCGGGGTAAGGCGCCAGGCGACCAACATGTGGGAGATTGCTGGATGAAGGGGAAAGTGAAGACCCGCATCCATCACCGCCTCATGTACAGTGATCATTCCCTCTAGAGGCTGGTCGACCCTCTCCGATCGATCCGGTCGATAAAAAAACACGTCGTTCTAGGTCTCGTACTCGGGATGGGCAACATCCAACTCGGCCTCCGTCATAACTGAGTAGTACTTCTCATCATTTATGTAGAACTTGGATTTGGTCGCGTTGTGGATTTCAGGTCGAAGGGGTCGGTGGTGTACAAGGCTGGCCTGGTAGGCCCGGTAATCGAAGAAGTCCGGATGGTCCCGATCCCGGAGAACGGAGGGCTCGGGAGCTTCATCCGGGGCATGGGTCCCAAGCTCAGTCGGACCCTGCTCCAGGGTCAGTGTGCCCATGTCCGTGAGGGACTCAAACACGTCGGAGTCCACGGGGGCATTCCACCCGTCTTGGCGAGCGGAGCCAAAATCTTCAGACTTGTCACCACCGCTAGAGGTCCCAGTTAAGGGAACGACCCTCACCGGAGATGAAGGCCCAGCCTGACCTCTTGGCGGTCCCGACATAGCCAACACAGAAAAAGGTTTGAAGGAGTTTGGGGGCAAACAAAATACTTACTGGAGAATGAGAAAGCCAATTTCTTGCAGAGAAACGCTCGAGAAGGCAAATGTTCTAAGGTCTAGAGCGGAAGGGTCAATTTATAAGAGAAGGTGGGGACCCGGATGCAAATAATTTTTTCAAAAATGGGGGTAGATTTTCCAAATCCCGAAAGATACGGGCGCGTGGCGACCATGCGCCATCATGACCTGTAGAGTAGCGTCATCGTCTGCCTTTTCGAGACGATGGTTGGACTTATCGGGGCCCACAAATGGGCGTCGCCTAGGTACTGGAGACCACGGACCAGGCCAACCAGCGACCATCTCATTAGCGACCTGAGGGGTAATTGTTGTGGCCCCGCCATAGCAAGGCATTCGTCCCAGGGCAACCAGAGATGGGACAACCAGGCTATAGCGAGCAACCAGGAGGAGATCACCTAAGCCTGGTCGCCACGATCCGGGACCTTACCCTGAGGTCGCTGGATAATTAAGGGATAAGATCAGAGGTATCGATGAAGGCGGATCCTCGGGGCATAATCAGGGAAAGTCCAACAAGAGGCAATATTCTCGCCGTGAAGAAGGGGATTCATTCCCAGCCGGAAGGAAACCCTAGGGGGCCGAGGGCTCCGGCCCACGAAGAGGGAAAAACCTAATTCCCAGTCTATAAATATGTGTTGTAATTCTCATTGTAAAGGATCAAAATCTTAGTTCTTAGGCAGATATTATAGTAATATTCCTGGCTTGGTATTGCCCCCGGACGTAGCCGTATTTGGCGAACCGGGTCACCAAATCGCGTGTTCTCTCTTATTTACTTCTGCTATTATTGTTTTGTGAGTGATTGCTTATACATTTGGGTAATTCTGACTATAACAACAATGCAGTTGATTCTCAAGTCTATAAATATCCTGCATTGGTCGACATTCAAGTTTTGAGGAAAAGTGAAATACCATTTGCTCTACTCCAAACTTTAGAGAGTAATATCCGAGACACAGCCGAAAGTACAATCTAGAGAGTTTTTATCTAGTAGGAATGTGAGGGTCGTTGTTATTCTATTTTTACTGGTCTAGGGAATACAAACTCTCCCATCAGTATTGTGTTTATCTTATTAAATCAAGTTTTAGGTTGAATATGATCACTAGTTACTTGATTGAATAAATTGATTTTTGGTGTGTGGTTTTTCACTACATCTTTTAGGATCTTGTAAGAGGTTTTTGTGTATCTCATTACTTGTTATAGTGATGTTTTTAACCATGAGGTTCATATAGTCTGGATTACAGACTATACACAATTTTAAAATCCTTTGCACTGCGTTTTAAGACTTCCTCTGTCATATGTTGTGTTACATGTTGCATAACATTTTCAACAACACTCTGAAAATACATGCACACACACTTTCATTAATTTTAAAAATTCTATATATTTATATGTATTATATATAATAAAATTTAAATAAATAGACATATCTTGCAGTATTGCACTCTAATTTTTTCCAAAATTTGTATCCTCATCCCCATATTATTGCTCCTTCTTTGGCACCCATACCCCGCATCCCTGCACCTATGCAACGTACTGCGATGGTATGATTCAATTGAAGGGCATCATTTTCAATGTTTACTTATGTACACTGTCATATCTCCATCAAATAAATTATTAAAAAATATATGGATCCGAATCGTCCACTTGGCTTTGATCCCCGACAACGGCGCCAAAATTTGGTGTGATGTCGCCGACACCAAAATATAAACTAAATACCTTAACTAATCCACTAGAATATAGTAGGATAAGTAAGGGTCGAGCCTTAGGAAACGTGAAAATAATTATTACGTTAATTGTGTGAAATTAAAGAGACAAACACGTAACACGGTAAAAGGCGGGTGTTTTGGATTTTGTGAAAATTACTAAGTAATTAAATACCACATACATAATAAATAATCGAATTCAATTAATAAAAAGTTTCCAATTCACAATTCATTCATTCTTTGTATTTTGAATTTCTAATTAAATGCATCGTTCGCTCAACTTTACTCGCATACTAATGACGCTCAATAAACAGCAAGCTCTGTTTATCAATTTTATCCCTTACTTTTATCCAATTGAAATAAGCTCTTCAATGGACCTATTTATCTGAACAGTCTAGATACGATCTAAATTTAATTCAGTAAAAGCATTAGCCTCTAGATAAAGGTCAAATAAATTTCTGAATACGCAAGCTCGATTTGAAAGAATTCAATTTATATCACCTTAGCAAATATTACTAGTTGTTACCAATTGTCATATACACGCAACGGTTACGGATTACGCGATTCGAACTAACAAGCATATGAGAATAAAATAACCTAGGTGGTCAATCTAAATTAATTACTCAAACAAGTAAGAATTTAAAACAGATGATATAAATAATTTGAGTTTAAGATTATCACAAACGATATCGAATTAACTAGTAGTCATCTCCAGAATTGGAACAAAAGGACTTAACCGTCCATAGTCATAATAAAAACACAAAATAATAAGTTCATAGTTCTAGAAAAGAAAATAATTAATAAATGGTAAAGATGATCACTCCTGTTGGTCTCTCATCTCTCCTCGAAAATCGCAGAATTTTGTCCTCTTGGGTCCGTACTATCTCCCGCTGCTGAATGACTTGAAGAATGAGCTCTATGTGGCCTTTTAATGTGTGCAATTTGGTTGGGAAACAATTAAAATCCCATTAGCCCATCAAGCTCAAGGTTTCTGCCCACACCGGGCCCCCTAGTGTGGGTTGCAGTGAGTAAAATTTGGCCAAGGACTTCATGATGGAGCTCTGGCCCTTTTTCCAACACTTCTACTACTCCAAAAAGGGTCTAAAATCAATTAAAAACTCAAACATAAGATCAAGTGGACTCTCAACTCATCAAAGTGCATATAAGTGGAAAAACACGCAAGTAAATCACACTAGAATGTAAATAATCCAACTCTAAGTAACTAAATAATGCACTATAAACCACTTATCAAATTCCCCCACACTTAAATCTTTGCTAGTCCTGAAGCAAACTCAAACAAAAGCAAAAACGTAATGGAGAAGTCAATACTTTCGCTAAGGCCCTCACTAACAAAACTAGTATGACATTTGTGCAAGCAACTGCTTTTACTTTGTATGATCACACTGAGTTTCTGTCTTATTTACTGAAATAAATTATTTATCACTGATTCTTTAAATATCATCGAATGTTACATATATTTACTGCATAACTGTTCAATAAGAAGTACGTGTTACATTGTAGTTAATTTAGTGATACTAGATCACAGAAGATTAAATTAACAGTCCCTTGTAACTAAAAGTACACTTTCACGACCTAGATGGAAATGAACAATCCATCACGAAAGGTTGAGTTGTAAGGCTCAGATTGGCTTGTCTTGACCAAGAGATTGCACCAGTGCATCATGATGCACTGAACAGGACCTATAGGAGGACAAATTCTTCAGCACTGAAAATAGAAGAATTAGACCTCAGTGGTTCATTATTTCTTAATCTCCGTTCCTTAAATAGGATTGTGTGCAATCAATAGCCGTTACTTTGACTTATGATGGGAAGAGGATCATTGAGATTCAATACCTTATATCTTGGGCAATGAAATTGATTACACGACGATTTCTAAGATTTAATACGGTGAAACGTGTGCAAGTATTGTTGGATTTGTCCCCTTGGGAGGCTCATAAGATTTATCATACCAAATCTTGCAAGTGGAATTTATTTCCGGTATGGATAATAATGTTGAGTCATTCCTTAACCAAGGAAAAAGATGTTAATTAATATAAAACTATTTCAGTGGCTTAAATTAATTAATGGACTAGATAATCTTAAACACGGGAAATAATAATCGGGAGTCATATTAATAGTAATATGGGTTAAGATGTATAGTGAAATATTAATTATATAGTGGGATTAATTAATATTTATGGGCTTGAACAATATTGTGGCTCAATATTGAAAATTCAAAGTCCAATTGAAGGTCCAATCTTAATTCTCCTAAAAGCCTCCTAAGTAGCCCAAACATAAAGTTCAATAACTGAAAAAGGTGTTTAAAATAAAATAAATTATTATTGCCTAATTTTTCTAAAAATTTCGAAAATTATAAATAAAAGAGGGAGAAATTTTTTCTTTTAATTTTGTTATGGAATGAAGATAAGTATTCTTGGAATACAAGATTATCTCATTAAAAATCTCATAACAATAAGGAGGGAAGATTTTATTTGGGAGATATATTGGGAAATAGAATATATTGGATATATCCAAAATTGTTTCTTGGAGAAGAAGCAAGGAAATTTCCCAATCTCCCCAAAAACCCTAAATTTTTTCGGAAAAAATATCAGCATCGATAAAATATCAAATATTTTTGAAACATCGACAGATTGTGTTTTCTCGAAAAACTTCAATTGTGAGTGTGCAATTCCATGTGTTGAAAAAATTAGAAATCCACAAAGGTGGTGCAATATAATTTTTATTTTTCCCTTTTGTTAATTGTTCGCGAGTGTCCCTCCACTGGATTGACGAGCAAGGACTTAGTAATACTTGGGAAGGCTTTTTGGTGTGTTCATACGAACGGGATCCACCTTCTAGATGGTTGTCACGTCAAGAAGTTAGTTCACGTAAACTCCTAGCTTTTCCGCATGCGTAGGATTTATGTGACGAACTTGTATGCATGATTTGTTGTTGAGTTATTATTTGAATTAATATAGAATTAGTTCATGCTAGTAATAATTGTCAGAATTAAATTTGTATTTAAATTCACCCCGAATAGATCCGGGCACACTATTCCCCAACAGCAACGACTCGAGTAAACCTAGACTAAATTCAGAAATCCCACAAAAATTCATGAACTTAAAGACACCAACTTCTAACATCATCCATACTTGCTCCTCAACTCACCAACTTGCCAAATTCCTCAATATACCTTCAATCCCCCTTTTTCTTTCAACTATTTTCACCTAAGTTGATAAATCCAAACAAACTTTGCATCTTAGTGCCTTTCTTCCTCTATTTTTTTAATGAGGTCTGTAGCTCCACTCTACTCTTTGGGTTTTAGCTCAAAACACTTGAGCCCCCTAGAGCAGGCAACTATTTCAACGCCTAGTAATTATTATTTTTTAAATGTGGGACCGCAACTTCACTCCATAGTTAGGTTTTAGCTCGAAATTTCCGAGCCCCTAAAAATGGGCAGCAATATCGGAACCTTTATTTGCACAATATTTCGACTAAACTTCAATCTCCTCCAAACCAACACAAAATTTTCCAACCTTAGGGGTACACCAACAATGCATTATCCATGCAAACCAACAACTTAGAGTACTTTATTATGGGAAAATCAAAGGCACAAATTAGAACTCAAGTAAATCAACAAATCAAATCACAACTATAGAATCAATCATACCTCAATGTTACCCCCTCGTTTATTTCATTGTCGTTGCAATTTTCTACATATTTCTGACACGACCCCCCTAGTGTCACTACAACAGAAAATCTGAAACTCTTTTCTTGTGTTCAATTTTATTTCTTTTCTTTATTAAGCTGATCGTGTGTTTGTCCCATCTTTCAGGTGTTGATTAGTGCATGATCACGCGGTCACAAGGGAGCAAGAATTTGTTGTTCTTCTCCGAGATTACTAGGAGAGACCGAGTCTTGAGACGTCAAGCTAAAGAGATTAGAGTAGCTTTCGAATCACTTCTGTTTTCTCAGAAATTTGAGTCGAGTAAATAAGAGAACGAGGAAGAAGTTATGGCAGACGCACGGACATTGAAAGAATTGGCTACTCCACAGCACGAGCAACAACCTCTTTGCATAGCCTATCTTGCTGATGCTAACAAGTTTGAGCTGAAATATGGTCTAATTCACCTGCTGCCCTCATTCTATGGTAATGCAGGCAAGGATCCACATACATACTTGAAGGAATTCCATATGGTATGTTCAAACATGCGACCTGTAGACGTTACAACATGTGTAATAGGACTAGTCAGACATGTTAGCTGACTGATGAATCAGATAAGAAACCAGTTGATGATTAGTATAGGTCATATATTGAGGGGAAACTCAATATATAGAGGTTAAGTCTTGATCAGAACAGAAGACACAAAGATCAGAAGACTTGAAATGTTCAAGACAAGAAGACCTAACCAGGTGGCTTAGCCCACCTGGCCACTGGGCTCCTCAATTACGTGGGAGACCCAGGTTCGATTCCCTTTGGGAACGAATTGGAGTATTGGAGTTATAAGGTGGCTTGGTGAATTTGTAGAGTGTTTGGGTGCTTGGTGTACTAACTACTAACATCTAACAACTAACTTTGTCCGACCAAAAAAAAAGAAGACCTATCCTATTGAAGACATCAACAGAGTCTCAAGTTGTGCTAAGACAATTTGAACTAGAAGACTCAAGGTAGATTGATCAGTCTGGACTGATCAGCAAAGCTCAAAGTCAGTTGTTCACGAAGAGTAATCAACAAGTCATACACAAGATTAGACAAGAAGAATGTCAACCAGATCGGTCTGACAAGCGCCTTGATGATGGTGGTGTTTCAAGTTTACTAGGGTTTGGTTTTGGGGGATGATGGTGATGTTACGATATTCTGCTGGAAAATATGTGTACTGAACGCTTGCTTACAGTTTGAAATCAGATTCGTGGAGTAGGATTGAGGATTTCCCAGATCATTTTGATTTGGTAAGTCCTGGTGTTTTTTTGAATGGCGTATTGTACTGGAGATCAACGGGTATGATTATTGCACTCAATCTTACAACTGAAAGTTACTCCCAGATTCCCCTGCCCCCAGTAACCACAAAACCGGATATGTTTCCTAATTCTCGTTTAGATGCATTGGATGGATGCTTAATTTTTAGCTCTACTTATTACCCCATGTTGCATTTGATGGATGGGTGATGGAAGATGATGGAGTGGAGAAGTTGTGGATTAAACAGTTTTCACTGCGATCTAATTAATATTTCTAGATCCGTACTGCCTCTAAGTAATCCACCACAACAGATTTGCAACGCTGCCTTGGAGAGCATTCCAGCGCCAAGGTGGAGATAGCGCAGGGTGTGGATCATTTAAAATTTGCAGCCTAGCTCGTATATATAAGTACTTGATCCGTTTTTAACTTAATTTTGTTTATTTTATCATCTCATCTCAAAATATAAATATACAGCTCGTACTAATTAACATGGATCACGTCTTTATACATACACTGGGTTTTTTTTTCCACGCGATGCACAGGTTTATTATAATTTAATTTTTTTTAATTTGTTAAAATATCATGTAAAATTTGTTTTTTCTGCAATATATTTTTTTCCGTTACAATTGTAGAATATTTGTATACATATAGCGTAGTCTTACTAATTTCGTGTATAATTGAGATTGTATGACAAGTTAAAAAAAATAATCATATTTTACTACCTTAACCTTCAAGAACAAAACAAGATGACTAATATTTATGATACGTGTTCTATATATCTTTCTTTTAAAGAGAATTAATATAATCTTTTATGTACTAATTGTGAATCATCCCCCTGCTTATATAAATTCACTATTTTAAAATTATGTAATTCTATGAAGAGTTATTTATGGTAATTTTAAAAATTTATATCACTAATTTTTCTTCATTAATCTCTACCATTAAATTTTTATGAGTTTTACTTATTATGGTATAGTTTTTGTTGGGAGATGGATTTAATAAAGAAGATTTTGATTAGATCCCAAAACCCCTGAGTATGACATGTTCAGGATAATCTTGATAGTTGAGTCAGATTAGTTTTAGAGTAGTTGTAATGTTATCTCGCGACAATGTATAGTCACAGATATAGATCAAAGTTAGATTTCAAGACTCAAGAAGTTTCAAGAAATCAAGTTTCAAGATGAAACCCAAGTTTCAAGTTTTAGTATGAAATCGAGAAATCAAGACTAAAGGAGAAATCGAGAAATCAAGACTCAAAGATGAAGACTCAAGATATCACCAAGATATCTGTGAAGACTCAGAAGACTCAGAAGACTCATACTTAATCAAGACACGTAAGATGTAAGATCAAGACAAAGGATACCGAAGGTACGCTTATTATCAAGAGTCAAGAATGTATCAATGCTCAAGATAAACCCGAATGTTCCGAGGCAATCAAAAATATCTATTCAAGGATACAATATCGAGAAAAACACGATTACTCGTAAAAATAGATATTGCCCAATACATTCTCATGCGCATAAAAGGAACTAAAACAAAGTGTTGTTAAGGTTATATCACTCGTAGATATTGACCAAAAAAAGAGCCATTATGGTTGTTTACATTTAATCAAGACAACAAATAATTAGAAGAAGACAACATCAGACTTTTCATCGACATCGAAAGTTTATTGTGTCATCAAGCATGTCAAGAGTACTATGTTCCGCATCGCAAAAAGTGTTTATCGGGTCGCATGAAAAGTAGATTGCCTAAAACATGCTAGGGGGTTTCAAACCCTAATATAGTCGTTCATCACACACCATAAGAGGAAACTCATGGAGCTATCTCTTCCAACGGATAGTTTTTCAAGAGTGACCTTGGTGTATGTCTATAAATACTTGTGACCATCTACATTGAAGGTTACGGGAAATTTGTAAGCAACTCAAGAGCTCAAACTTATTATTGCAAGTTGAAGCACTCGAAAACCCAAGAATTTCTCAAGTGCTTTATTTCGAAGAGAGCTCATTCACTAAGCCTAGTCTTGATAAGATATATCCAAAGCTTAGTAGAGATATCCTAGCCTTTGCATTACTCTTAATTGTAAAGGATATCTCATGCTAGTTGGAAACCAACCAACAAACCCCAAACCCTTTGTAAGGTAGTTTGAGTGTGATTGTTGGTGAGTTGGAGTTGTAAAGAGTTAGTAAACTACATTGAGGTAGTAAAAACTCTAGAGAAGAAGTGAGTAAACTATCTTGGATAGTCGAAAGCTTTGTGTGTGTTTTGAGTAAGTAAACTACGAGAGGTAGTCGTAAAAGCTCAAAATAGAAAGGTTAGTAAACCACAGAGGTAGTCAGAAAACCTTAGGAGGTGATTAAGGAATTTCTCTGAAGAGATTAGAGAGAGTGGACGTAGGAGCTTGAATCTCTGAACCACTATAATTTGCTGTGTTCTTTGCTTTGCTTTTGCTTTGATTATCTCATTGCATAACTTTAATCGAAAAGCATATTTTCACCGATACTCGGTTGGAATCAATCCAATAAAGTTGCATCTAATCAATCACAACCTCAATCACTATTCCATTAAAAGAAAGGTTTTTCAAACCAAAGTATAAAAACGAGTATAAACTTAAGGCCAACATGTTGGGAAATTTATAGTTTTGATGAAAGTTCCAAAAACACATGTAATATAGTAGTGATGTTTACAATGCTATAGAGACCCTATTGATAATGATTGTATAGAAAACCGATGTAATAGATAGGTCACATATTGAGGGGAACTCAATATGTATTGGTCGAATCCAAGAATCAAGAAAGTCGGTGTAACGTTAAACGTAAGCGGAAGATCGATCGAATCGATCTAGTCGATAATCAAATGGAAGTCATGAAGCTCAAAACCTAATACTAGAAGATCGGATGACTTCGGAAGATAAGACCGTAAGACCTACATCGGCGAGTCACCCTTTGAAGCGCGGAAGACTCTATCGGTGTAGATCGATTCAGATCGATGAAAGTCACCATAATATGAAAACCGATGTTTCATCTTATCATTGCGATCTAAACAAGAAGAATACCAACCTTAGTTGGAGGAACAACAGAAAAGCAAGGCTTCCTTCCAATAAGGAAGAGACACGTATGAAAGAGTCGATACGGGATTCGATGTTGCTCTCAAAACGGCTATAAAATACACCGCCATGCCGATTCTCAAGCACGCCACATCAAGCTCAAGTGAAAAAATTTTCGAGATTCAAATTGTTCTCCAACGGCTCTTTGATCTCAAGGTCTATAAATATGGGATCACACTTCAGAGTGAGACACGGAAATGCTTGGACAAACAAAATAATCAAGAAGCTCAAACTATAGTCGATTTCCGCATCGAAGAACACAACAACAAGCTTATTTTATATTGTGTTCATCCCATAAGTTCTTAGCAAGAAATCTTTTCATCTAGCTATTAGAACCTTTGTAAGGAAAGATTTCATAGTTGGAACCTCAACAATCTTACCCAAACCCCAAGTTAGGATAAGTTGTTTAGCAAGATTCGATTGGGGTTTCTATCTTGATTTACGGGATCGGTTGAGTGAGAACTCTTAAAACATCTGTTGGTGTATTGTGTTGGACTAACACACTAAACTAAGTCGGTCGGTTAAGTTGGTTAAGTTGGTGCCTTCAGAAAGGGAAGAGTGGAAGGGACCGGGTTTGTCCGAACCACTATAAAGCTTTTATCGCTTTGATTAACCGCTCTCACATCGCACAATCTTAAAGCGCATACATTCTAAGTTAAGATCGAGATAGCACCAAGCTTCGATCCAGAGATTCGATAGCGATTAAAAAGATAAAACTTGAATCGATTTATACAAACCGGTTTTTCACACGGGTAAAACTTAAGCTTCCGCGACACCGCTTAATCCGATAGTTAAACGATGTTTTTGTGTGTCAAATAAGTTGGTTATCGACCTAAACCGATTCACTGACTTGATCAAGGCTATTGCTCTCACACCGACCGCACGAAAAGTTTTTTAAGTCTATTCACCCCCCCTCTAGAACGCCCTCACATAACCCGTTCGGGACCTACAAGTGGTATCAGAGCGGTTGGTTCTTCCGACCATCGACTCTGTGTCATTGTGGTCAATCGAATCGATCTTGAAAAACCGTTTTTTAAAAACTCATTCATTTTCCAAAATCACTCAAAGATGGATAACACGTCCCAGATGTATCATGATCCGCCAAGTTCTCAATTGATGAGTATGCAGAGGCCATATATATGTCCAACCATACAAGCTCGATCAAGCGCGAATGATGGAAGTCATCGAGAGAGGACCCATCATCATTTACTGATAATCCTCTCGGAGGAGATCCGAGACTTTCCCACGGAAGTCTTGACAAAAAAGCCAAAATACGATGGACACGTAAGAAAGAAAACTCAAGATACTCTGGACACCATTGCAAGACATATCATCATGAAGACAATGGATAAGGTCACAAAAGAAAAGATTAAGTATCTCAAATCTGCGAAAGCAATGTGGGATACTCCGCTGAGATCTGCGAGGAAATGAACAGATAAAAGACAACCGGTCTTCGTTTAACCGGTGAAGTTCGAGAAATCAAGATGTTGCCCAAATTAAAACCATCAACGAACTCGATGGAAGAATTACAATGTCTATAAACAAGCTTCGAGAACTTGGTAGAGAGATGTCCGATAAAGATATCAACTATAAGATCCCAAGGTCTCTCACCAAGAAGTGGGACATGAAGGTCACGGTGAATCAAAGATTGCGGGGACATTTCAAGAATGAAACCTAGTAGCTTGTTCTTGAGTCTTAAAGCTCAAGGACCGATTGAAAGAGGTCGTTTCGATGAAGACGAGGTCCCTTTGAAACCTCGACTTCAAAATCGATTCTTTCAAGGCAACCAAAGAGCGAACAAAGGCCAATGAACCCATTGGAAATATACTAAGTCAAAGTAACAGATCGCTTTTATTTACCGGAAGCTTGAGAAGTCGATATACAACTTGGTAAGTATGAAGATTTTATAAGGACTATCAACATAGCCGAGAGAGATAGAGATCATTAGATCTCCGGAAAGAAGATCCGATGATCGGAGGGATCACAGATGAAAGGGAAAGAGATAGTCGACGAAGAAAGAAGAGAAAATTTTAAGAGGTTCGACCAACTATCGAGAAAGGAAAGTCACCGATAGGTCAGGATGATTCACCCCGGTTTGAGAAGTCACTATCGCCATTGAAACGCTATAGAAGCAGTAAGAGCCATGGTTGCCGACACGCCAGAATTGATTCTATCTCCGCCTCTCCGAGGACTCCGGATACTCCTCAGAGAAGACTTTCGACCAACGCCGACTTCTATGAAAAATGAAGAATAACGACGATGATGAATTGATGGCCGGGAGGAAGGTAATTCTTGTGGTTCAGTATCATTAGAAAGATTGACCTGCTCTTTTGAAAGCAATTGCTTGAAGATCTCTCCAATGCAAGAGACACTTATGCTATTGTGGAAGCCGAGAATGATAAGTCGAGGACCGTAAATAATCAACTTGTCAAGAAAATGATCTCGAAAAGCCTCTCGAACTTAGAGAAATCGCCGGAAGGTAACCGAGAATTTAAAATTCTCGAAGTTAAAGCTTCGATCAGAAAAGCAGATCAAAGATCGATGGAAATAACAGACAAAGAAGTCGATGACTTCAAAATCTTGCAAGCAAAAATTCGATGAGCTAAGAATGCATGAAAGTCCAAATCCTCCGAGGATAATCACAGAAGAAAATAGATGTTTTTTCAAAATCATCTAAAACCGTTAAAAGACATGAACGCCTATTTTCGAATAAAGATTGATAAGGAGGACTAAGCTATGAGAAACCCTAAGGACCGATTCATCTCGTAAAGGTGTAATCAGATTTAATTTAAAAAAAAGATACACCAAAAGCTAAACTTGTATCTAATAGGGGTAAGAGAGTTTTGGTGTAAACAAAGTGCCCAACCGTAAAGGGGAATGTAAATGGACCCCAAATGGTAAAGCATCACCGAGGAATCAACGGAAGAACCCAGTTCTTCCGAAGAGACCTCAACTTTGATCAACAGATCGTGAATCGAAAAAGACAACCTACAAAAGGGAAGTCTAATCGAGACCTAGTCAAGGTCACCGCCTAATAAGCATGCTTGTAAATCACTAAAAACCATCTATGCGAAAAAGGATATGAATCTTTTGATGGAAAATCGTCTACCCCTATAGTAAGAAATTTAGTCACACCAGACTAACCACATTTGGATAAAAAAGAAGACAAACCGAAAAAGTTAAATCATAAGTCTTCTAAGTCATCCAAGGTTCACACAAGTAATCATACAAATGAAAAAAAAGCATATAAGGATAAGTATGATTATGTTGAAGTATGGGGAGACAAATGCCTTCCGATCCGACCGATCACAATAGAAGTGCTCTGTTTGTATGGATCCCCAAATCCAAACCTAACCCCTCGAGGACCCAATCCGAAAGGGGTACCTAAATCCTGATCCGATGTTCGCATGGGTCCGCCAACAAGCGAGGTGTGCAAGCAACTATCCGGTACATCGATAGTGGATGCTCAAGGCACATGATCGAAGCAAACATCTCCTTCTACATAGAATGAAAAGGTTCGCGTCCGGTGATGATAACTTTGGTTATACCAAAGGGTTCGGAACCTTAGAGAATGATGATGTACAAATAATTTGGAGAGATGTCGAAGGTCCAAGCACAACCTATTATCGGTTTCACAATTCTGCGATAACGGATTCAAGGTTGAGTTCTCGATCGATCAATGCACTATCAAGAATAATGAATGATTTTGCTAACGGGTTCAAGAAAAGGGACGATCTACACTGATTGATTGGAAGGTTGTCCAAGAAATTTTCCGATTGTTAAGAGTTCCAAAAATTGGCTCGCACAAAACTGAACTTTAAAACTCTTAATAAGATAGCTAGGATGTCTCTAGAAATGAAGTATTCTCAAAAGGACATGATGGAAGGAAAAACAGTCAAAGCTTCATTCAAAGGAATTTCGGACAAAGATTGATCTCGCAATTGCTTCATATGGATCAAGTCTTCTCAACGGACGCAAATACACTCCGTAATCGTGGATTTATTCCAAGTTTACGGGTTATATTCTTACATAAGAAGAATGAGGCGACAACCAAGATACCGAGTTACTAAGAAGATTACAAAATGAGAAGGGTGTCACAGAGTAAAAATCGGGATCGGATAAGAACTCTTTTATTTGAAAGTTTGGTATCTGACATGAAACATTGTGCGAGGACGCCACAACAGATTGAGCGGAGAAAACTCTCAAAGAACTCGAACAAGAATGTTGAACATGCGATACCAAAATATAATCAACACCTTTGCATGCCACCACGCAGAGCGACTAAGGCTCACTACAAAACACCTTTATGAACTATGGAAGGGCGTAAAACCTCGTGTTTCTTACTTCCATGTTTTTGGGTGCAAGTGTTTCATACACAATAATGGGGAAAAGTCAGTTGAAGACTTTTGAGGCCAAGTCGATGAGGGTATATTTCTAGGGTATTCCTCATCCAAAGAAAGCTTTTGTGGTCTACAACAAACGAACCCTAATTGTGGAAGAAACATTATGTAGCCTTTGATGAAGCATCTTCGATCAAGAGAAATCGCCTGTTTAACAAAAGTACCGATCTACCGTAACGATATTCGTAAAATGGATCAAACTAACGATCAAGGAAAAAGGATCCAAATCAGATCAATTTACATTCCAGATCTGCTGATTCAGATCAATCGGATCCTAAGGTACGAACAACTGCCGATGAAAAATTCGATTCACCGAGAAGAAGAATCGAACCATGGGGTTCGGGGAACTCTGAAGTTCTCCTTAAAAGACATCGACACATGATGAGTCCAACATCACCGAGACTTGTTCTTATCAAGTGGACCATAACTAGACCACTCCCGATCGCTAGTAATAAGATTTTATCGTAAACGGACGATGTTCTCAAAACCGACGCAAATCGTAGCGAAGGACCGGATAACCGGTCATCCAACCGATCCGATAATCGGAGACCCGTCGATAAAATTAAAACTAGACATCGATTGGTGAAAGTGCCATGTATTGTTTGTTATCCGCCTATGAAGGAACCAACTACAATAGAGGAAGCATTACAAGACGCAAACCGGATTCTTACGCAAGGAGGAGCCGGAAGTTCGAGAGAAATGAAGTATGGGAACTAGTAGATGCACCCGTGTCATCAAGACGTAATTGGCACTAAATGGATCTTCAAGAACAAGAGAGATGAGAAAATGTTATCACCGTAAATAAGGCAAGACTTGTTGCTAAGGGGTATTCACAATCGGAAGGAATTGATTATGATGAGACCTTTGCACCGGCCGCCGCCTTTGAAGCCATCGGCTTTTCGGGCTTATGCTTCCCACGAGGGTTCCTTTGTGGTATCGATGGACGAAAGAGTGCTTTCTTAAACGGGGTACTAGCAGAGGAAGTTTATGCTTAACAACCTCCGTGCTTTGAAAAGGGCAACCAAGTGTATCGTTTAAGAAAAGCTCTTTATAATTTCAAACAGCTCCATGAGCCCGGTATGATACACTCTCTCGCTTCTTGATTGAAAGTGGGTTCACTAAAGGAACAAAGGATGTAACCTTATTGAGAATAGAAGATGGAGAAGATATTCGATGGTTCGATTTACGTGGGGCGACATCATCTTCGGATCTCCTAACAAGAGCCTATGTGAAAGATTCAAAGAAAACCGATGCAAGGGAAATTCGAGATGTCCATGATGGGTCGGGATGAATTACTTTCTAGGTCTCCAAGTTAAACAAAGTACGAAGGGATATTCATCCGCCAAGCAAAGTACACTAGGAATCTATCGCTAAGTTTGGAGTTCAAAATAGTAAGGAAGCCAAAATTCTATCGATTTGGATTCAAGATGGAGAGATTCTTTCGGTCGAAAAACAAATCGTAAGGAATATAGGGCTCTCATTGGATCTCTATTATACCGATCGAAGACCAATATCACTTTTAAAAGGTGTATGTGAAATTTCAAGCAAATCCAATGATCACCACCTAGAAGCGGCTTAAGCGGATTCTTAATATTCTGAAGGAACAATAAACCTTGGTTTATTCTACCCATCGATGACAATCCTAGAGCTTAGTGGGTATTCTCGATTCGATTATGGAGGTTGCAAGATCGAGAAAAAATCAACCTCGGGAACATGTCGGTTCTTAGGAAGAAAAAACGATCTCGTGGTTTTCAAAAAACACATCGATTGCGACATCTACAAACTCAAGAATAATATATGGTCGCAGGAAGTTGTTGTTCCCAATCGCCTCGTTGAGGATTACAACATTGTAGCTAAAAAACGCATTCTCTATATTACTGACGGATAATAGTGCTATTGCAATCACTCGTAATCCGGTTCTACATACAAGATGCAAGCATGTGGATGTCGACACCACTTTATAAGAGATCACGTTGAAAAGAAGAATATCGTAATGGAAAAGATTCATACCGATATACGTATATCGATATTCTAACCAAGCCACTAACAGTACGAGATCGATTCGTAGATTTATGCAATGAGCAGACTTCTAGATCTTGGAGAAATGTCACCTAAAAAATGTTTGATGGAATGTTCTCTGTAACTACCGTTAAGAGACTAACCAGATCGAGAGAAATCATTGAGTTTGGTATCTTAACCGATCTCAAGAGATCGATAAGCAAAAAATTTACACGCTACCCAGATCCAAAGGAATCGATCGATTTTAGTTTATCGATTTAAAGTCTATCAGCTTTTTAAAGGAATCGATCGATTCAAGGTTTATCGATTAAAGGAAAATGCTCGCTTTTAAAGGATTATCCGATTAAATCAATTTGGTTATAGTATTTCTTTGTGAATCGATTTAATTGATATTCAACAAGCAAGATTCAGAGATTAAGAGCTAACAATCGCATAAGAAAGGTGAATTTACACAACGATGAAATAATGTAACTTTTCATTGATAAAACCCGAAGGTGAGGTTACATTACGAGTTACAAGTACAAGAAGACCCGGAGGTCAAGACATAAATGTTAACCAAAATCCTAAACCTATAACCCTAAACCTTCATCCTAAAAATGAAGGAAAGAGAGAGATTTTAAACTCTCATTTTCCCCCACTTAACAAGGGGTGAGAAAGGCTTTAAAGAAAAGTAATCCCTTGAAAAGTCAAGATCAAGAAAACCGGAGCGACACCGCCTTGATAGATTTTAAGCCGGAGCCCTAAAAGGAAGAGTAGTGGCTCTCCGGTTCGTTAAATGGAGATATTGTTGCCAAAGAGTTGGTCGATCTCATGGGCACATGTGTTGCATATTTTATACCGACTAAGTCCGATGGTTCCAAATTACGTCATCCAGATAGACACACAAGGTGCATACGGTTAGGAGAAGTGTCTTCTCGGTTGCAATTTGGACAGATCCATATACGGTGGTAGAGAAGTTTTGGCAAAGAATCGTGATGTGAAATCAAGATGATGAAGAAAAAAAGCAATAAGGGATGCAAAGGGTTGATTTGAGAAGGTGAAACCATATAAAAAGGGTGTAAAAGTGTTTTTAGGAAGTCTCATAGGAAACAAGGGTTCACCAAGATACATGATTCTTACAAAGAAGATAAGTATGGTGAATGGGTGATGTTGTGTAAAACATTGGTCCAATTTATAGAGGCCAAGCAAGGATGCAAATGCAATTTTCATTTCAAGAAGCCTATCCGAGAAATTTGCATCAAAAGGACAGTGATGTAGAAATCACGCCGATCGATAATTGGATAAATTTACGGTTGATTGACATATCGAGAGATTCGGACGATATTTTAAGATGTCAAATCACGCCTACTTAGGGAATAGAAGCTACTACTCAAGACTAAGTTTTTGGCGGTAACACTTATCCCAAGAATTGGCTTAATCTGAAAAAGAATCAAATGAGGTCAACCAAAAATCGATTACTTACGAGCATGATCGGATGAGAGATCACCGAGCTTGAAACTCCAATAAATCGATATATCATTCTATGTCGAGAAATATCGGTTGAAGGGGAACTTCAACCCGATCAAGGAGGATCAAAAGGGAAATCGGACGTACTCAAGGAAAGAGATAAGCCTGAAGTTTCAACAAATCGATGCAACCGAGAAGATTTGAAAGGATCGGTTGGGAAATTTCTTAAGGCTTAGGCGAGAATGATTAAGATCAACAAGTGGAATCAACATTGATGAAGTAATATTGATGATTACAATATCACCAACCAGATCACGATCTCTCTTTTCTCTTGTTCTTTACTTATTTATCGAATCGATATCGATATTATTTGCCTTACACCCACTATCCATGTGGACGGTACTCTGCAAATCATTTAATGCGGACGTGGGGTACATGTATTAACCGCTATTTGATCGTGCTTTTAAATCCAAAAGTTTTTTATGACGTGCGTTTTCGACCCTACGATCAAAAACCGCTTAAATCTGGAGCGCATAATCTTTTCAAAACGTTTGATCTTCAAAATCTTGTCTTATTGTTCCTCCGCCTCTATATAAGATTCATCAAACCTTACGAGTTTTCACAAACTTGCATTACTTTCACCGAAAAACTTCAAATACGTTTCAAAACGATTTCTTAGAGTTCAAAATCATCTCCGAAAAATTTGAATGTAATATTTTCTTTTAAGCTTAATGATGAATCTTTCTTTCCGATAAAAAACGTTGATTTCAAAAGTTGTTTTTGAATTTATGCTTCATTGCCTCTTGTTTTTCCGCATGGTATGATATTGATATTGATTATGCACAAATTTAATGAGTCTATCTCACCGTAGATGGCCACTCATGGACTAGGAAAGATCATGTGCAACTATGCGGAAACCGCAACGTAAGATCTTTGAGGATAAGTTCGATTGATTTTGATAGGTCAATCCATGGAGGTGGAACAAGAAGGTCGATAAACATATTGAAGCAATCCGTTGATGCAAGATGAAGCACTACAATTCTTGCGCAATTGAGTGTGGATAAAAAAAGAGAATAACCGATGGCCAACGGAGAAGAAACGGGGACCGACAAATCGCATATCACTTTGGATGTTACCAAATAATCTCACCCGCACACTATGGAGAATGAGGACGAAGAAATCGAGAGGAATATGCATAAAACGAAAAGCCGGATTCATCGCGCCAATGCTCAAAAAAAAGTACAGATCGTTGTTTGACATTCATTCATATAAACATCACCAAAATGTACAAAGATGGCAAAAGAATAATTGATGTAACATCAATTCGCACGGCTTTCTAAAGCCATCTTGCTCCAAGAACACGAAAAATTTGGAGTCAATGAATCCAGTGTGTCTTTCGAAAAAGAGATTTAATCTCAACAAGGTTGAGTTATCAACAAAAATACAATGCCTTTCTCATCAACTTCAGCTTATATATGGGCCAGAGACGATGACAAGGAGCCCTCCAACAAAATCAAGAAAGGAAAAAGCAAAGAAGATTTCATCCACACGGGTTGCTCCATGAAAAAAAAGAAACTGTGAAGGCCCGGAGAAGAGGCCAAAGAAAGCAAAGCAAGCTACCATGACTCTAGCACTAGAAGATGAGTCGAAGATGAAAGAGCCTAATCGGATCATATTTCGACAGGCAAGCTTCTCAACCCGAGGGCTTCAAAACGATCCGAGGTAGAAGCACAAACCGACAAATCCTCTTCTCAACCTCAAGTCGATTCATTGGACTAAAGGTCACGAAAATGTCTTCCCGCTAGTTCACCGCTTCCATGAACTCCAACCAGATCCACAAACATGTAACCATCGCAGTTGATAACAAGCCGACTCAAGTCAGCTCCACAGGCGGCAGATAATGATCCAGATCAACAAAGACCATCACCGAAAAAAATGGTCGACTAAGAATTGAACGAGAGATTGATGAGACGATCCACAACCGTCGCCCATCCCGCTATCGAGAAGAAGTCATGGAGATCTCACCGAGAGGGTTTAAGTTTCTTGTTTGATCTTATTTTAGATGGGTGGTGCGGATGAGTTCGCAGAAGGAAGTTCAAATGGGATCACCAAATGAGTATTCATGCGGAAAATCCACGGAATGGAATTGTCGGAAGAAGAAAATCGGAGATCAAGAAGCTCCAAAAATCATTTGAAATGGTGAATAGTCGCCGATGAAAGTGGAATGTGCCGCAGCTCATTCACCAACCACCGGAGGCACAAACAACTGAACCTCGATCAAGTGATGGATCCAATTTCAATCGATCAAAGAGAGATCGAGATCTTGTCTCAAAGATCTCCGAAAGAAAGAGATTGAGGAGTGCTAAAAGACAAATTAGTCTCAAACAAATCGAAGCAATCGTAGAGATCGGGTTCTCCCAATCCATGTTGTTCTGACGAGCTTACAAAAAATCGCTGATGATTTTTGGATCAAAATCAATCTTCTTTTCCGACGCCACCGAGAAAAGGCTCGAAGTTATCGTAAGAGAAATTTGACAAAATGATTTCGACACTCTCGCTACAATGGAAACCGCCAAGAAAGACGACATAACCGCTCGTAAGACTCAAACTTCAGGTTTATCTGCTAATGATCTAAAAAGCATTATCGGTCAACTTTCCTCAATGCGCTTTTTTTGATCAAACCAAAAAGGGGAAGGATCTCGAGAAACTAATGACACATCGAAGATCGATTCATACGGATAAGGCTGGGGACAAAGCTCAATTGCAAGAAAGGCTGCTGCGGTGTCTTTGGGACATCAAAATCGACCTGGACCCATTTCGGACCAGAAAGTCACGGAATACAATAGTCGACATTATCTGGTGACGATAAGAACTAAATTGGAAGATTGTCCAAAAAGAGCGGATAGTGAAGAAGAAAGAAGGGCGTAAATGACGGCACAAGGAAGGGTTGAAACAGAAGTTCAAATCAAGGGCTAAGAAAGGATTGATGGAAAATCTGCACAGAACCTCGATTCTTTGAAGAGAGATCATACCAAAAACCGCTTTGCACACGCTTAAGAGGTTTGAGGAATGGAATAAGATCGTAAGAATGAATGGCTTCGGATGCCTTTGTCCTTGATCTTGTTCCCTAAGAAGAATCACCAGATGATGAGTTCCTCAACGGGTTAGGAGATTTTCCGAGTATCCGGAAAATGAGGCCAAGCTCATAAATGTAAAGATATCTCGCCAAGAGTATGATCCATTAATATGAAGAAGGCAGATGGCTCATTTGATGATGGCATTTGAGAGATTCTACTTTGACATCTTGAGCAAATCGCATATTCGATCAAGTGCGGATAACCGATGTCAAATGGAAACTCTATCGATTTTCAACGTTCCACAAGACCAAAGATCCGAAGGATACAAGCCCAAGGAGTGAAGAATCGTAAGACGCGTCTAGGGATCACCGCTTTTTAAATTCAAAACTTTTTCGATGTAACATGTAATCAACATATCTAATGAAAAGTTTATTTTTTGATCCCAAGACAAAATCTCTTTTGTCTTCGACATTTGCTCTTTAAACCGTTTCTATACTTATCAACTGTTTGGTTTTCGGTGTTTTGGTTTCATCAAAAAGGGGGAAATTGTTGGGAAATTTATAGTTTTGATGAAAGTTCCAAAACACATTTAATAGGACCAATGGGACAAATGGACCGATGTTTACATTATCGCTATAGAGAGACGGTTGATAATGATTGTATAGAAAAAATCGATGTAATAGATAGGTCACATATTGAGGGGAACTCAATATGTATTGGTCGATCTGAAGAATCGGAAAGAAAGCCGATATCCAAGCCGAGGCGGAACGTTAAACGAGCGGAAGATTCGATCTAGTCGATAACTTGAAGTCATGAAGCTCAAACCTCGAATACTAGAATCGATGACTTGGAAGATAAGACGAAGACCTACATCGGTGAGTGATGATTGAAGCTAAGTCAACAGCATGAAGACTTAATTAGGTGATGTTTTGAAAAATCAGGCACTCATAAGATGAAAACCGATGTTTCATCTTATCAAAGCGATCTAAACAAGAATACCAACCTTAATCTTGAAAGCAAGGCTTCCTTCCAATAAGGAAGAGACAAGTTATACTGCGGGATTCGATGTTGCTCTCTCAAACGGCTATAAAATACACATTCACTTTTGCCATGATCAAGCACGCCACATCAAGAATGAAGTTCTACCTAAAAATTTTGAGATTCAAATTGCTCTCCAACGGCTCTTTGATCTCAAGGTCTATAAATATGGGATCACACTTGAGTGAGACACGGAAATGCTTGGACAAACAAAATAATCAAGAAGCTCAAACTATAGCACGAAGAACACAACAACAAGCTTATTTTATATTGTGTTCATCCCATAAGTTCTTAGCAAGAAATCTTTTCATCTAGCTATTAGGTCGCTTGTAAAAAGGAAAGATTTCATAGTTGGAACCTCAACAATCTTACCCAAACCCCAAGTTAGGATAAGTTGTTTAGCAAGATTTCGATCTAGGTTTCTAGTCTTGATTTACGGGATCGGTTGATGAGAACTCTTAAAACATCCGTTGGTGTCTTGTGTTGGACTAACACACTAAACTAAGTCAAGTCGGTTAAGTTGGTTAAGTTGGTGCCCCTTGTGAAAGGGAAGAGTGGATGATGGTTTGTCCGAACCACTATAAATCTTGTGTGCCTTTCTTTGCTTTGATCTTAAACGCATACATTCTAAGTTAAGATGATAGACCAAGCTTCGATCGATCGGACGATTCATCCGATTAAAAAGATAAAACTTGGAATCGATTTATACAATTTGGAAGAGCTTTAGCACACTTTGATTAATTTATAGTTAGGAACAGCGTTATAAGTTGGTTATCGACCAAACCGATTCATCTTTTCTGAATGCTAGGAATGAAGTCTATTCACCCTTGACTTACGGGGATTCGGGACCTACACCAACCATTCGCTTTAGTGGCTATTCTTAAATCTCTGAAAACTTCGTGCCTCGGTTGGGATTATTTGAGGTTTCTAAAAGCAGCTCGGGATCACTTTCTCAAGTAGACTTTTGACTCCAGGGCGATTTGTACTTCTCGGGGAACAAATCATCGGGACAACCTGAACCCAATCGTGTGAAGAAAAAAAGTTTTAAAAATGAACACGTGTATTCCCCCATACGTGTAAGACTTGCTTGCAGGACCAACAAAGTTGGTTCAACTTGTTTTGTTGACCATAACCTTATTTGCTAAAAAGATTCTTGTGGTCTATCTCGAACAGATCTTTTCTTTGAAATCTTAAAAAGGCTCGAGACAAAATAAGAAACTTCCCATGTTCTCGATGAGAGCTATGATTTGTGGAGATTGAGAATGCAGCTCACCCGTATTCTAAGCATGAATGTATGTGGAGAGTGGTCTCAAGGACCATTCCAATTCACCGTGGTGAATAAAGAGTTACGTAAAATGAGAGAGACAGATTTCCTAAGTCCGATGACCAACTTACTCCTGATGAGAGGAAGTTAGTCAATCTAGACTATATTGCCAAAGACACACTATACAATACAATTGATGATGGTGTGATGGGAATGATTTCTCATTGTAATACTGCCAAAGAAATATGAGATACACTAGCTGTAATGTGCCAAGGCACAGATCATATCAAGGAGAACAAACTTTCAGTTGCCATTGGAAAGTTTGACAGTTTTGAAATGGAAGATGGTGAATCTATTGACAGATTGGAAGTCAGATTCACTAGTATAATGAATGATCTAAATGCACTTGGAAAGAGATATCCACAAAGAGAAGTAGCATTGAAAATTCTTAGAGGTCTATCTAAGAAATAGGATATTCATGCAGTGGTGATTGAAAACACCAAGAACATTGATTCAATGACGTACCAACAAGTCTTCTCTGATCTGAAAGCTTATGAGTTTGTTATTGATAAGAAAACAAAGAAATCGACAAAGAAAGATGATTCTTCATCTAGTAAAAATGTGGCTTTCAAAGCCAAGGATAAAACCCAAAAACTAGAGAGTTCGAGAACTCCCTTGCTAAAAATCAGGATGAGCTAGAGGATAAGCTAGTACTGATGGCAAGGAGGTTTGAAAGTCTTAATAGTAGATATGGAAAATATAAAAACTATTACAGGAATCACAGGTACCAGAAGAAAGCTAAGGACAGATCCACTGAGAAGAGAAAAGACCTGAAAGCTGAAGGATCTTCATCCAAAAAGAAGGACTCCAAGTCTAAAGAAGAAAGTGATCAGGATGATGATGCCAACAGATGCTATAACTGCCAAAAGAAAGGTCATTTTCAGTATGACTGTCCAGACCTAAGTGCTAAGGAGAGAAAAGAAAGGCAAGCTAAAAGAGACAAGAAGTTCTCTAACAAGAAAGTCAAGGTTGCAGAAGAAGAACACTCTGAGGAAGGTTCCAGCTCTTCAGATGAAATGTTCTCGAAGGTAAAGGATGAATGACATCTGTCTAATGGCTGTGGAGGAGGTAAATTCTTCTTTCTCTGTTGTTGCTCGTACACTAGCACAAGATTTATCAAGTTCCACTGTAAACGGTCAATTTGACCTGATGGATTCTTTTGAGAGTCTGATGAAGGACTATGCTGTTTTACAAGAACTATTTGAATGAAACTCAAGAGCGTAACAAAGAAGAAAAAGATTCTTTGAAAAATCTTAACGGAAAGACTCTAGTAATGCTGAGATCACTTCTCAATTAATGGGAACTACTGATGAACTAGATGTTCTGAAAGTACAACTCTCAGAGAAAGAGAAGTTGGTAGAGACCCTAAATGGAAAACTAGAGAAATCCACTGAGGAGATTCAGCTAATTAGAACCAAGTTCAATGACCTCTCTGAGAAGCATGAAACTCTACAAAAATGTGAGGATAGTGCGCATAGAAAGCTAACTCTATTGAATTTCAGATCTAAAGTAATAGATGAAATTGAGTTATTGCCACTATAAAATCTGGATTGGGATACATTCCAGGGGGAACCTCACAAGGTCATCTGAATGCTGCATCAAGTAGCACTAAGACAATCTTTGTTAAAAAAGTGGCACCTACTCTTCGGACTGAAGAATTGCCCAAAGTTTTAGACAAGGGAAAATGACCTATGGTTCCAGAAAAACTGAATGTTCAGGTAAGAAAGCCCAAACCTCAGGTGAAGGCTAGAAAACCTGACCACTCAAAAGGGAAAATTTTGCAAGTACTTCAAGCCTCAAAGCTAAGAATGCAAACCCCGAAAGGATCTCGAATCGAACCAAGAGAGGAATTTTCAGAAGAGAAACACTCAGCAGAGACATTCTCAACTGAAAAGACCAAGTCCTTAAAATACTGAAAGACCCCAATTTCAGTACAGGCAACCTAAACCCCACTTGCCTAAGGGTAAAGGTTACCTGAACCCAAGTCAACAAAGATTCAGACCAGCTGCACAGAAGCCAAAGCAATGGAACAAAAGGCCTGTACCCAAGAAAAATTCTAAGGCTCATGTTCATGCCAAGGCTAGCACTCATACACAGGATACTGCTAAGGCACCCAAAGTGGTAAATGTGTATGTAGATGTTTATGGAAGACAGATCAACCACTCTAAAGTGATTAGAGTTGTCAGGCAGATTTGGATTCCAAAAGGTACAACTAACCTGGTAGGACCCTACACCAAATGGGTACCTAAAAATTGATCTGTTTTTCAGGAGAAAAACAAGGGCACTAAGATGATTGAAGATCACATAACACTGATGAGTGGAGATGAAATGGCCCCTGCTGTATGGTATCTTGATAGTGGATGTTCAAGACATATGACAGGATTCAAGCAAATACTCAGTGACTATGTAGAGCAAAGAGGCCCTCAAATCACATTTGGAGATAACTCCAAGGGACAGACTGAAGAATATGGAACCTTGGAAATCGATTCAGTTCATATCCATGGTGTTTCATATGTATCTGGATTGAAGCATAATTTGCTTTCAATAAGCCAATTCTGTGACAAGGGATTTAATGTTGAGTTCTCAAAGAACTTATGTTATGTGAAAGATGATACCTCACAGAAAATACTACTGACTGGTACTCGAAAAGGAAATGTGTATCTTGCTGATTGGAGTTCAACTCCTAAAGATACATGTTTGGTTGCAAAAAGTTCCACAGATACCAGTTGGTTATGACACAAAAGGATGAATCACCTGAATTTCAAAACCCTGAATAAACTTACAAGATTAGCACTTGTGAGAGGGTTACCAAATGAAGTGTTCAGTAAAGAACATATTTGTGATGCGTGCCAAAAAGGAAAACAAATTAGAGCATCATTTAAAAGCAAAGTAGATGTTTCTACTGAAAGAATACTTCAATTGTTGCATATGGATCTTTTTGGTCCAGTAACACCAGTGAGCACTAATGACAGGAAATATACACTCGTAGTAGTTGATGACTACTCAAGATATACATGGGTCATATTCTTACTCAGTAAGAAAGAGACTCAGATAAAACTGCCTGAACTACTGGAAAGGCTCAGTATTGAAAAGAACCTGAGTGTGGTCAAAATCAGATCAGATAAAGGAACTGAGTTTATAAACCATATTATATCTGATTATTGTGCAGCAAATGGAATTACTCATGAAACATCAGCTGCAAGGACCCCTCAACAAAATGGTGTTGCTGAGAGAAGGAACAGGACTCTAAAAGAAGCTGCAAGGACAATGATAGCTGAAGATGATATTCCTAAAAGATTTTGGGCTGAAGCTGTCAACACTGCATGCTATTCTCAAAACAGATCCATGTTGACCAAGAGTCAAGGCAAAACACCATACGAGCTTTGGAATGAAAGGAAGTCTCTTGTTTCTTTCTTTCGTGTGTTTGGTTGCAAGTGTTTCATACACAATAATGGTAAAGATCAGTTGAAAACATTTGATAGCAAAGCTGATGAAGGAATATTCTTAGGATATTCTGAAGTCAGTAAAGCTTTCAGAGTTTACAACTGTAGGACTCTTATTGTGGAAGAAATACCTCATGTTATTTTTGATGAATCTATTTGTGTTCAGAAGAAACAGGAACATGATGCAGGAGAACTGACCAAGAGAATCACCAGATTAAGCCTGAAAAAGAATGACAAATCATCCTCTGAACCTGAAAAGAAGAAGTTAGTCACCTTCTATGAATGGAGTGACTCAGACTCAGACAAAGAAGTTCAGGATGGAACTCAGGATGGTGAGACTCAGGAAAGCCAACACACAAAAGCTGACCAATCTGAACAGACACCAGTTCAGACTCAGGTATGTGATGCCAATGAAGATGTGGTCACAGCTGAGGCAATTTCTGAATCTATCAACCAAAGGGGAACAAATGTCTCTGACAATGTTCTGAATGGAATTTCCCCTGAGGAAGATGATTCCCTTTTTCCTTTTCTGTTGTTCCCTGAATTTATTGAACTGCCTGAACCTAACATTTCAAATGTTGAGGATATTATTGAAGGGGGAACATCTAGAAGAAGTTGGTTAGATAGTCATCCTACAAGTCAGATTGTGGGTGATCTAACTGATGGTGTTAAGAAAAGAAGGTTCCATGGTGAAAGTGCACTATTCTGCTGCTTCCTATCAGAGAAAGAGCCAACTGAGATTGAAGAAGCTCTACAAGATTCTTTTTGGATTTCTGCTATGCAAGAAGAGCTGAATCAATTCTCAAGGAATGAAGTATGGGAGCTAGTGGATAGGCCTGAAAGGCACAATGTTATTGGAACCAAGTGGGTATTCAAGAATAAAAAAGATGAGAACAACAATATTGTAAGAAACAAGGCAAGGCTAGTTGCACAAGGTTATTCCCAAGAAGAAGGCTTGGATTATAATGAAATCTTTGCACCTGTTGCAAGACTAGAAGCCATCAGATTGTTTCTTGCATATGCTGCCCACATGAAATTCACAGTCTATCAAATGGATGTGAAAAGTGCATTTCTGAACGGTGTGCTTAAGGAAGAGGTTTATGTGGAACAACCTCCGGTTTTGAACAGAATGACCAAGTTTATTGTGCTCGAGGAAAAAGCCTTGTATGGTCTTAAGCAAGCACCCCGAGCATGGTATGATACCCTTTCTCGATTTCTTCTGACCATGGTTTTATCAAAGGAACAGTTGATAGAACTTTGTTCAGGATAGAAGATGGGGAAGATATCTTACTTGTTCAGATATATGTAGATGACATCATTTTTGGATCTCTGTTGGGAGATGAATTTAATAAAAGATTATATGATTTTGATTAAGATCCCAAAACCCCTGAGTATGACATGTTCAGATTAATCTTGATAGTTGAGTCAGGATTCGGTTTTAGAGTATTCGAGGATGTTATCGCAAAATGTATAGTCAGCAGATATAGTTCAGGATAGGTTCTCAAGACTCAAGAACTCAAGATATGTTTCAAGAAACCGAAGTTTCAAAGATGAAACCGAAGTTTCAAGACTCAAAGAAGAAATCGAGAATCAAGACAAGAGAAATCGAGAATCGAAGACTCAAAGGAGAAATCGAGACTCAAGAAAAAGATAAAATCGAGATATGTAGACTCAAGATGAATCGAGAATCAAGACTAAAGATGAAGACTCAAGATATCACCAAGAAGATCCAAACTCGTAAGACTCGTAAGACTGTAAGACCTCTGAAGACAAGAAGACTCGTAAGATCCTCAAGACTCGTAAGACTCAAGACTCAAGACGCAAGATCAAGACCGAGAAATCAAGATCAAGAATCCGAAAGCACAAGAATCATCAAGACTCAAAGAATCTTCGAATGCTCAAGATGAACATGAATGTTCTGAGGCACTGAATATATCTATCTGAAGGATGCAATACTGAGAAAAACGCGATACCTTAGAAAGTTAGATATTGCCACAACATTCAAATGCAGACATAAGGAACTAAGTCAGAAGTGTTGTTAAGGTTATATCAAACTCAGAGTTTGTAACCAAAAGAGCCGTTGAAGGTGTCTACCTTCAACTGGAGACAAAAGTCAAAAAGAGGAAGACGACATCGCACCATATCGACAAAAGGATAAAGCAACGAAAAAAAGATGTCAGATGTACGAAAGTTCCAGACTGCAAAAAGTGAAGACCGGCTACATGAAAGGCTATTGCCTAAAACGTGTTAGGGAGTTTCAAACCCTAATTATAGCCGTTTCTCACACACCATAAGAGGGAACTCACGAAGCTATCTCTCCAACGGATAGTTTTTCAAGAGTGACCTTGGTGTATGCCTATAAATACTGGTGACCCTCTACTTTGTAAGGTTACGGGAAATTTATACGCAACTCAAGAGCTCAAACTTATTCTTGCAAAAGTTAAAGCACTCGAAAAACCTTGAATTTCCCAAGTGCTTCTATATTGAAGAGAGCTCACTTTACTAAGCCTAGCTTGATAAGATTTATCCAAAGCTTAGTCGAGATATCTTAACCCTTTGCATTGTGCTTTATTGTAAAGGATATCTCATCCTAGTTGGAAACCAACCGAGAAACCCCAAACCCTTGAGAAGGTAGTTGGAGTGTGTTTGTTGGTGAGTAGAGTTGTAAAGAGTTAGTAAACTACGCGGAGTAGTCGAAAAAACTCTAGAGGAGAAGTTAGTGTTGCTGAGGGGTAGTCAAAGCTTGTGTGTGATTGAGTAAGTAAACTACGGAGGTAGTCGAAAACTCAAGGTCGGGTTGAGTAAGTAAACTACGTGGAGTAGTCGAGAAAACTTGTGGTCGAAGTTGAGTAAGTAAACCACGAGGTAGTCGTAAAGCTCGAAGTTGATAGTGAATTTTCCGAAGAGTCGGAGAGAGTGGATGTAGGAGCTTGAGTCTCTACGAACCACTATAATCGCGGGTGTTCTTTATTGCTTTCCTTATCTCGTGCTTAATTTGTTGCATTGACTTGATTTTGAAAGCATACTTTTCATCGATATTCAGTTGGAATCAATCAATGAAGTTGCATAAGTGAATCACAACCTAATCACTATTTCATAAAAGGAAGGTTTTTCAAAAAAGCTTAAAACGAAAGTATAATCTAAGGGCCAACCATTCCACATTACGACTAAGTAGCTAGAACAGATAGTTACCAAACCGAACTCTCATCCGAGGATTCAGAAGTTAGTTATCGATCCAAGCAACTCAGGATCTCGACACTCGAGGATTCGGTTGGGATTATCCGAGGTATCCGGTTATTTCGGGATCTTTGTCTCGAGAGACTTTGATTAAGAGCGATCTGTGCTTCTCGAGAACCTAATCTTCGAGGATTATCGACCCAAGTGACCTCGATGAAAAAAGTTTTAAAATCATAAACACGTGTATTTCCCCCATACGTGTAAGACTCGTTTTCACGGGACCAACAAGTGGTATCGAGCGGTGGTTCAACTTGACCACTCTTGTGTTGACCAAAGTTTTATTTTCAAAAATACTTGTGGTCTATCCGAATCGATCTTATTTCTTTGAAAATTTTTTCTTTTCAAAAGATCAAAAAATGTCTTCTAAAAACTTCCCATGTTCTCGATGAGAGAACTATGATCTATGGAGCCCGAGAATGCAGGGCTCATCTCGTATTCTAAACATGAGCGCATGTGGAGAGTGGTCTCTCAAGGACCATTCCCGATTTTCACCGTGGTGAATCGAGAATTCTGAGAAGATGAGAGAACCGATCCCAGAGCGAGAATTTCCTAAGTCGATGATCAACTGACTCTGAAGAGAAAGTTAGTCAATCTAGACTTCATTGCAAAAGACACACTATCAAGATCTTGTTGATGATGGTGTGATGGGAATGATCTCTCACCGTAATCTTCTAAAAGAGATATGGGATACACTAGTCAATTATGTGCCAAGGCACGGATCATATAAAAGAAAACAAACTTTCGTTGGCAATTGGAAAGTTTGATAGTTTTTGAAATGGAGGAAGGTGAATCAATTGTGATTAGAAGTCGATTCTTTGGAATCATGAATGATCTGAATCGTTGGGTAAGAAATACCCACAGAGAGAAATTACATTGAAAATTCTTAGAGGTTTATCTAAGAAATGGGACATCCATGCTGTGGTGATTGAGAACACCAAAAATATCAACTCAATGCCTTATCAACAAGTATTCTCTGAGCTGAAGGCTTATGAATTCGTAATTGATAAGAAATCTAAAAAAAGGGTCGACAAAGAAAGATGATTCAGGATCATCTAGTAAGAATGTGGCTTTTAAAGCCAAAGATAAAACCTGTAAAACTAGAGAGTCTGAGAATCCCCATGCCAAACATCAGGATGAGCTTGAGGAAAAGCTAAGATCGATGGCAAGGAGGTTTGATGAGACTTAATAGTAGATTTGGAAAATATAAAAGCTATTACGGGAACCACAGTGCAGGAAGAAACCCCGAGGACGGATCAACCGAGAAGAAGAAGGAGGACTGAAGTGAAGGATCTTCATCCAGAAAGAAGGACTCCAAGTCCATAAAAGAAAATGATCAGGATGATGATGCCAACAGATGCTATAATTGCCAGAAGAAAGGTCACTTCCAAAGATGATTGTCGAGTTGAGTGCTAAGGAGAGAAGAGAAAGACAAGCTAAAAGAGACCGGAAGTTCTCAAACAAAAAGGCAATGGTTGCGAAGAAGAACACTCGAGGAAGGATCTAGCTCTTGGATGATATATTCTCGACGGTGAAAGTGATGACATCCGTCATCGATGGCCATTGAGGAGGTAAACTCTTCATCTCTGTTGTTGCTCCTACACTAGCACAAGAGTTTTCAAGTTCCACCGAAAAACAAATCAATTTGATCCGATGGATTCTTTTGAAAATCGATGAAGGACTATCTTTGTTTTTGCAAGAATCGCTAAATAAAACTCAAGAGCGAATAAGGAACCGAATGCCGAAAAATCTAAAATGGAAAGACTCTAGCAAAACCGAGATCACTTCTCAATTAATGGGAGCTCTTGATGAACTGGATGTTACGAAAGTACAACTCGAGAAAGAGAAGTTGATAATGTCCCTAAGCGAAAAAGCTAGAGAAATCCACCGAAGAGATTCAACTAATCGTAACCGAAGTTCAATGACCTCTCCGAGAAGCATAAAACTATAGAATCGTGAGGATAGTGCACGAGAAGAAGTTAACTCTATTGAATAATCGCATCTAACGTAATAGATGAAATTGAGTTACCAGAGATCTGCCACTATAAAAAATCGGATTGGGATACATTCGGGGAACCTCACAAGGTCATCCGAATCTTCGCATCAAGTAGCAAGAAGACAATCTTTGTAAAACCATTGGCACTCGCACTTCAAACTCAAGTAATGCCCAAGGTTGTAGACAAGGGAAAAGGACCTATGGTTTCAAAGAAAACCTGAATGATCGGGTTAGAAAGCCCAAACCTCGGTAAAAGGCTAGAAAACCCGAAAGTCCATTGGAAAGTTTCAGCAAGCACTTCAAAGCCTCAGCTAAGAATGCAAAACCCCGAAAGGCTCCACATTGAACCATCGGAGGAATCCTCGGATGAGAAACACTTTCCAGAGACATTCTCAACTGAAGAGACCAAGTCCTCAAGACAATTTGAAAGACCCAGATTTCAAAGATGACATAACCCGAACCTCACTTGCCTAAGGGTAAAGGTTATCCGAACCCAAGACAACAAAGATTTAGACCATTGCACAAAAAACCTAAGCATCTGAACGTAAGGCCTGAACCAAAGAAGAATTCAAAGGCACATGTTCATGCTAAAGCTAAAGACACATATATCTGAAAAACCGCTAAGGCACCCGTGAGTAGTAGATGTGTATGTTGATGTTTATGGAAGACAAATTAGCCACTCTAAAGTGATTAGAGTTGTCAGCAGATTTGGATTCCGAAAAGGTACATCTAACCTTGTAGGACCCTACACAAATTGGGTACCTAAGAATTGATCTATTTTTCAGGAGGAAAACAAGGGCACTGAACTGACTAAAGATCACATGGCACTGATGAGCAGAGATGAAAAAGCTCCTGATATATGGTATCTTGACAGTGGATGTTCAAGACATATGATATGAGGATACAAGAAGATACTCAAGTGACTATGTTGAACAAAGAGGCCCATTGATCACTTTTGGAGATAACTCAAGGGATGATCAAGGATATGGAACTTTGGAAATCGACTCAGTTCATATCCATGGTGTTTCATATGTATCTGGATTGAAGCATAATTTGCTTTCAATAAGCCAATTCTGTGATAAGGGTTTTAATGTTGAGTTCTCTAAGAACTTATGTTTTGTGAAAGATGATACATCACAGAAAGTTTTACTGACTGGTACAAGAAAAGGGAATATGTATCTTGTCGATTGGAGTTGACTCCTAAAGATACATGTTTAGTTGCTAAAAGTTCCACAGATACCCGGTTGGTTATGGCATAAAAGAATGAATCACCTAAATTTCAAAACCCTGAACAAGCTTGCAAGATTAGCTCTTGTGAGAGGGTTGCCTAATGAAGTGTTCAGTAAGGAACATATTTGTGATGCTTGCCAGAAAGGAAAACAAGTTAAAGCATCATTTAAAAGTAAAGTTGAGGTTTCTACTGAAAGAATACTTCAGCTTTTGCATATGGATCTTTTTGGTCCTATAACACCTGTAAGCACTAATGGCAGGAAATACACATTGGTAGTAGTTGATGACTACTCGAGATATACTTGGGTCATATTCTTACTCAAGAAGAAAGAGACTCGGATAAAGTTGCGAGAATTCATTGAAAAGGCTCGAGATTGAGAAAAAAATCGAGTGTGGTCAAAATCGAGATCGACAAAGGAACCGAGTTTATAAATCATATCATATCGATTATTGTGCGAGAGAATGGAATTTCACATGAAACATCACCGCAAGGACCCCTCAATGTAATGGTGTTCTTTGAAAGGAGAACAGGACTCGAAAAGAGTTCGCAAGGACTATGATAAATGAAGTCGATATTCCTAAAAGATTTTGAAATTTGAAAGCATCAACCTTGCATGCTACTCACAAAATAGATCCATGCTGACCAAAAGTCAAGGCAAAACTCCATATGAGCTTTGGAATGAAAGGAAGCCTCTTGTTTCTTTCTTTCATGTGTTTGGTTGCAAGTGTTTCATACACAATAATGGTAAAGATCAGTTGAAAACTTTTGATAGTAAAGCTGATGAAGGAATATTCTTAGGATATTCTGAAGTCAGTAAAGCTTTCAGAGTTTACTTATTGTGGAGGAAACACCTCATGTTGTTTTTGATGAATCTATTTGTGTTCGAAGAAACAGAACATGATCTGAATAAACCGACTAAGAGGATCACCAGATTAAGCCCTCAAACGAAAGATAAATCATCCATTGAACACGAAAAAGAAGAAGTCGGTCACTTTCTATGATTGGAGTGACTCGGACTCGAGATAAGGAAGTTCAGGATGGAACTCAGGATGGTGAGCCTCAGGAAAACCAACACTCCAAAGGTGACCAATCCGAGCGGACACCGTTCGGACTCGTGTATGTGATGCCAATGAAGATGTGGTCACGGTGAGGCAAATTCTGAATCTATCAACCAAAGGGGGAACAAATGTCTCGACAAAGTTTGAATAGAATTTCCCGAGGAAGATGATTCCCTTTCTCCTTTTTCTGTTGTTCCTCGAGTTTCTTTGATTTAATCGAACCTAACATTTCAAATATTGAGGATATTATTGAAGGGGAACATCAAGAAGGAAATGGTTAGATAGTCATCCTACAAGTCGATTGTGGGTGATCTAACCGAAGGAGTTAAGACAAGAAGGTTCCATGGTGAGAGTGCACTATTCTGCTTGCTTCCTTTCGGAAAAAAGAACTGCCGAGATTGGTGAAGCTCTACAAGATTCTTATTGGATTCTTCGCTATGCAAGATGAAATTTGAATCAATTCTCAAGGAATGAAGTATGGGAGTTGGTAGATAGACACGAAAGGCACAATGTCATTGGAACCAAGTGGGTTTTCAAGAATAAAAGAGATGAAAACAACAACATTGTAAGAAACAAGGCAAAAGGCTAGTTGCACAAGGTTATTCCCAAGAAGAAGGCTTGGATTATGATGAAACCTTTGCTGTTGTTAAAAGACTAGAAGCCATCGATTGTTTCTTGCATATATCGCCCACATGAAGTTCACGATCTATCAAATGGATGTGAAAAGTGCATTTACGAGCGGTGTGCTTAAAAAAGAGGTTTATGTGGAACAACCTCCCGGCTTCAAACAGAATGACCAAGTTTCTGTGCTCGAAAAAGCCTTGTATGGTCTTAAGAAAGCACCCGAGCATGGTATGATACTCTTTCTCGGTTTCTTCTTGACCATGGTTTTGTCAAAGGGATTTGTTGATAGAACTCTGTTCGGGATAGAGGATGGGGAAGATATCTTCTTGGTTCGGATATATGTTGATGACATCATTTTTGGATCTCCAAACCATCAGCTGTGTGAAAAGTTTTCAACACTGATGAAAGGCAAGTTTGAGATGTCAATGATGGGAGAGATAAATTTCTTTCTAGGTCTTCAAGTGAAACAATCAAAGGAAGGAATATTCATCAACCAGGAAAAGTACACCAGAGATCTGATTGCCAAATATGGTGTACAGAATTGCAACGCAGTTAGGATTCCTATGAATACTAACTACAAGATGGATCCTGATTCAGAAGGCAAATTAGTGAATCATACTGATTATAGAGGAATCATTGGATCATTGCTCTATCTCACAGCAAGTAGGCCAGATATAACATTTGTTGTTGGGATATGTGCAAGATACCAAGCTAATCCTAAGACTAGTCACATGGAGGCTGCCTAAAAGATACTAAAATATCTCAAGGGCACAGTGAATAGAGGATTATGGTATCCAGCTGATGATAACCTTGAATTAACTGGTTACTCAGATGCTGACTATGGAGGTTGTAGAATTGACAGGAAGTCCACAACAGGAACTTGTCAATTTCTAGGAAGCAAGCTGATATCTTGGTTTTCAAAAAAATGGACCTCGTAGCAACCAAGACTAAGAAATTTGAATACATGGCTGCAGGAAGTCTGCTTGTGTTTCGATTCTTTCGCTCGGACAACAATTAAGGGATTATAAAATTGTAGCCGATGAAGTACCAATATTTTGTGACAATAATAGTGCCATTGCTATTTCACAAAATCCGGTATTGCACACCAGATGCAAGCATGTGGATATCAGACATCACTTCATCAGAGATCATGTCGAGAAAAAGGACATAAGGATGGAGAAAATTCATCGATAGGCAAAGAGTCGATATCTTGACTAAACCTTTGGTGAATCAAGATTTCGTGAAATTTCGATTGAATTAGGGATGTTAGAACAGTGTATAGAATAATCCGAAAAATTGAAGATTTTCGGATGCATGAAGCTTTTCGAAATTCCATCGAGAAACTCGGGATAAAATGGAAATCTTCGAATCGAAGTCTCGTGAAACTCAGATTCTTGAAGGTCAAGATTTCAAGAAAGCATCTTTGAACCCATTCAAGACTCAAGATTATTATCGACATTTTATCAAGGACAGTACTCAGTAAGACTGATAGAGGTAAATTAGTCTGAAGAAGTAATGACTCATGCGACTCATTTATTGCTCAAGTAAAACTCAGTAATCATTCGCAATAAATACAAAACACCTGAGGAATGTTTTTGGGCGGGATCGTTTTTTTTAATTCGAAGAAGGTCAACAGTCATTTAATGCTCTGCCACTTTAATGACCAATGAGGATATTTTGGCGGCTTACTTTTCGGAGATCGTCTGTTCGTATACCGATTAATCGGAGATTAATCTCAACTGGTTCTTTTCACCTAACCAACACCCACGATCTCGAAGCTATATATATCCCTTCAAGCCTTTCAAAGCCAATTTTATCAAACCCTTCGTTCCCAAATCCTCTGCAAATAAAAAATCCCTTTGCCCAGAAATCTCCAAACCCTAAAACTTCAAATTCTTCAATCATATTCTAAAATGGCCCCAACCGTGTTCGAGAAATTAGCCATAACCAACAAGCCATGGTACGAGTTCGCTGTCTCTCTTGAAAGCACAACCAACTCAAAGCCAGAAGAGGAGGCTTTGCATATGATCCGACTGGCTAAACTCACCCATCTAGTCGCAAGCCGACCAGACCAGGAGTTCGCAAAAGAGGTAATCGAATTCATCTATAATTTGAGAATAGATGAAGAAGATTGTATGCACTCTTCGATTACCGTGTCGCATCTAGAGCATTCATCAAAATACATCGATTTTGAGAGGGAGTTGTACATTATTCCGAAAAATTTAAATGATGTATTTGAGCTCTGTGATAGAGGAGAGGATCCTGCGATGTATATGTCGGTAGAGAGCAGGAGTACCTAGATAGGATTGCTGAGAATCCTGTGAAGTTTGAGGCGACATTGCACAAGAGGCACCTAAAGCCACAATATCGTGTGCTGATGGATATTGTGAGCAAGTGGATCATGAGTCTTGCGGGGAGTTTTGAGCAAATTAGTACCCCGAAGCTCAGATTGATGGCGGCGATCGAGGCATCTCCCACCACTGACTTCAACTGGCTGAAATTCTTAATCTAGATGGTGACGGAGCAAGCCAAGGTCATAAAAAGGGCCAATGGGGCAATCACGATGAAAGGCAAGATCCACCATGCCACCAAAATTGCTTACATTTTGGAGATGTGCAGAGAGGAGGAGGATATCTTCGCCAACTCGACCCCATTCCCTAAATCCAAAATTCTCTTCAAGCCCACTGCTGTGAAGAAGCAGGGCATCCGAGGGAAAAGAGAAAAGAAGGTAGAATCACCTTCTGCGGCTGCTGAGAAAGAGACCCAACAAACCAGGGGGAAGGTTTTGTTGGAGGCAAAAATGGAGCAGGGCGCAAGATTAATGAAGCAGAAGACCCTTGCCCCAAAGCGCAGAAAATTGGTGGTTCTCACCGATGATGATGGGAGTGATTCTGAGGAGAGACAATCTGAGGGCCAAAACGCTCAGAATTCGCCACTACAAGTGTTGGCTCAGGTTATCTCTAGGACTCAGGATCGACCGAGAGGAGCGTGTTTTTTTCGAGGTGCTCGAGACATCACTCGATTCGGATAAAATTTCTGAAATTTTTTAAAGGAGCTCGGACCTCGGAGATGCCTACCTCGGATATGCCGCTCAGACGGAAGAGCCCATTTCGAGTCGATCCGAAGATGTGCAGGCTCGGGGATCGACAAGCCAACTCACTATCATGAGGATATACAAAGACAGCCTCGTAACCCACTCGGATGCAAACCGAGGACCGAATGCACACACTTTCGGGATTACCGAGGCTCGGGAGTAGAATATACTTGATGAGCTCCGAGTGATCTATCGCTTGATCCCTTAGCGTAAGCTTCTACCGAACCGCAGAGCCCGAGATGGAAGAAGGGCGAGGTCAAGAAGGCGAATGGAGGAGCAAGGGGAACGGTTCATCCTCGACCGCCACTCCCCCGAGCTCATTTCATACTACGATCTCTAAGATATCTTCTTCGGGATTAAGGACGGCCGGTGTATATCCTCAATCGGACTCTTCCCGAAATGCTTGATATAAAGATATCTGAGGGGAAGACTGGGTGGAATGAGGAGACAACCTTCCCGGACCGACTTCTCGTGGTTCGAAGGACAAAGCTCAAGATGAAAAATTCCGATTTTGATGAAATGGGTTCAGAGGAAGCTACCGAGAAGAAAGCAATGAAGTTGGAGCCCCGAAAGCGCGGAGACAAATCCAAAGATGGAGATGGGGACCAACAGGGGAGATGCCGAGGATCGGTCTCAAATGGAAAAAGAGACTTACATTTGTTGATCAACCTCGATCGGTTAAGAGCACTTCGAGGTACCTTTTTGGCACTATTAACAATTATGCCAAAGTTATCGAAAGTACTATCTTTAACTCAATTGTCCGATAAAATGATCGAGGCTCAATTGGAGACCGGAGCTCGTGGATGAAGAAGCTTCGGGATGATCAAAAGCCACGTAAGGTGCGAAGGTCAGCCGAGATTGATCTCACTCCCGTAATGGAGAAACTTGAGAAGATTGAGCCAATGGCGATCAAAATTGCTCAGATGGAAGAAACGTTGGCCAATCAAGCTCAGACAATGGAAGGTCTTAGCCATTCTTGTAATCGGTGCAGATACAAAACACTCGACCACTCGGATGACCTCCATGGAAGAAAAGTTGAATGAAAAGCTGGAGGGAGTCAAGGCAGAGTTAAGTGCTAAAATGAAACAGAAGCATCAGGAATCGACTGAATTTCTAGAGGTGAAGCTGGCAGAGAAAAATGAGGTGCTGATCAAATCTGTTGTTGAGGAAATGAGCTCAGTGCTCATGACCAAGATGACAGAGATGCTTAAAGATGCACTCTCTCGCCAGTTTGCCCACTTATCTGAAGAACTTTCTGTGGCTAAGAACCACATCAGAGAATGGAAGATGAGCAAGATCGGGTTAGCGGGGAGAGATCCATTGTGTGAGCAAAAGCGATATCACATGGACCGCGACTCTCCGGACTTCTTCCAAATTACGGTGCAAGAAGGGGGGAAAAGGAAGGTGAAGACCTCAGGAAGTTCATGGCACGTACTTTGGAGAAGAAGGCTCGAGAAAGATCTTTGAAATGTACAATCTAGCCAAAGCCTTAAAAAAGTTGAAGCATCTTGATAAATTGAAATTCGCTCAAGTGGAGAAGCCCATCTACACTCGAAGTTTCGAGCAAAACCATGCTTGAGGTTGCAAGAGAGAAACCGAAAGTGCTAGAACTAAGGTTGGAACAAGCCAGCCGGTGGCCGAATCGCTTTATGAAGAGGAAAGCCTTGGGCGTTGTTCAACTGTAAAGTAAGCGCGAAGGCTTCTAAGCCAATCGAGAGAAAGTTGATTCTCGGATGATGAAGATGCGTAAGAGTCCGAGTCTCAACCTCGTAAGAAAATCTTCAACACCGAGAGAGGCTCAAGACACTCCAAAAAGAACAAGCTAAGAAAGTTGCCGCCGGTCTCGGGAGCGTCTGTGGATCGTAAAAGAAGATAGACGAAGAGCGTAAGCGAAGGAGTGACTTCGTGAAGTTTTGAAAGCAAGAGGAAGGGAACATCGAAAGCGCTGAAGGCCCCATGTTGATAAAATGGATGCCCATTAAACTCAACGACATGTGGGAAGAAGTGAAGAGAACCTTCGGGTTCAATTACGATGTTCTCGTGGGAATGGAGAGGGAAGGCTCGGATCGTAACGAAGCTTTCATTGAATATCTTCTCACCTTTTATCCAAAGTATCTACAAGGCTGGATTAACCTTGCGGATGAAGGTGGAGTACAGATAGAAGCCCCCGGTCCATATTCCTACCCTCCTCCAAGACTTGGTAATGGCTTGGTAAATGAGAAGGCCATTACGCAAGAAATTGCTCGATATCTTTGGTCGGGTTTGGGATTAACGAGGAAACAATCCGGACATCATCAAGGAGAGGAATGAGCTGAAGAAAAGATTTTTCGGAATGTTCAACCTGGAGGTGCCAGCTGATGAAGTCGAAAATGAAGCAAACGAATGAAGCAAACTGAAGAGCCGAATCTGAAGACTGAAGACTGAAGAACTCAGAAGATTCTGTAATCTTTAAATTTTGTCTTTTTGATTTTGTTTGACAAATTCATTGTAATCTGTAATGGTATACTTATCATCAATGAAGATTTATCATTTTGCTCAAAAGATAATATCTCATTATCTTATTTACATGTCTTTATTTTGAAATGCTGAATGAATGTCTCTGAACTGATTGTATGATGACATGGGAGAAATTGCTTAAGTATTTAGTAATGATCTATTTAAGAAAGATTCATTACTGAAGAAATCTGTTGAATGATTTAAATTGTTGGGAGATTATTTATTTAAAGAGATTCCCTTCTTAAAGAAATTGTTGGGAGATTCTCTGTTCTGGAACCATTCTTGTAATAGAATAAACTGAAACCTGAGTATAGGTTATATGTTTGTAAGAAGATAGGTTTTGGCATCATCAAAAAGGGGGAAATTGTTGGGAGATGAATTTAATAAAAGATTATATGATTTTGATTAAGATCCCAAAACCCCTGAGTATGACATGTTCAGATTAATCTTGATAGTTGAGTCGATTCAGGTTTTAGAGTATTCAAGATGTTATCCGCAAAATGTATAGTCGCCAGATATAGTTGAGGATAGGTTTCAAGACTCAAGAACTCAAGATATGTTTCTGAAGAAACCGGTTTCAAAGATGAAACGAAAGTTTCAAGACTCAAGAAGAAATCGAGAATCAAGACTCAAGCGAGAAACCGAGAATCAAGACTCAATGAGAAATCGAGATCAAGACCAAGATAAAACCGAGATATCAGAGACTCAAAGATGAATCGAGAACCGAAGACTCAAGATGAAGACTCAAAGATATCACCAAGAAGATCAAGACTCAAGACTCAAGACCCTCAAGACTAAGACTCAAGACTCAAGACTCAAGATCCTGAAGACTCAAGACGCAAGATCAAGATCGAGAAATCAAGATCAAGAATATCGAAGCACAAGAACCATCAAGACTCAAAGAATGCATCAATGCTCAAAGATGAACCCAATGTTCCGGAGGCAATCAATATATCTATATCAAGGATGCAAATCGAGAAAAAAACGCGATACCTTAGAAAGTTAGATATTGCCACAACATTCAAATGCGTATATAAGGAACTAAGTCAAGTGTTGTTAAGGTTATATCAAACTCAGAGTTTGTAACCAAAAGAGCCGTTGAAGGTGTCTACCTTCAACTGGAGACAAAAGTCAAAAAGAGGAAGACGATTGCACCATACCGACAATCGACAAAGGATAAAGTCAAAAAAAAGATGTCAGATGTACGAAAGTTCCAGACTGCAAAAAGTGAAGACCGGCTACATGAAAGGCTATTGCCTAAAACGTGTTAGGGAGTTTCAAACCCTAATTATAGCCGTTTCTCACACACCATAAGAGGGAACTCACGAAGCTATCTCTCCAACGGATAGTTTTTCAAGAGTGACCTTGGTGTATGCCTATAAATACTGGTGACCCTCTACTTTGTAAGGTTACGGGAAATTTATACGCAACTCAAGAGCTCAAACTTATTCTTGCAAAAGTTAAAGCACTCGAAAAACCTTGAATTTCCCAAGTGCTTCTATATTGAAGAGAGCTCACTTTACTAAGCCTAGCTTGATAAGATTTATCCAAAGCTTAGTCGAGATATCCTAACCCTTTGCATTGTGCTTTATTGTAAAGGATATCTCATCCTAGTTGGAAACCAACCAAGAAACCCCAAACCCTTGAGAAGGTAGTTGGAGTGTGTTTGTTGGTGAGTAGAGTTGTAAAGAGTTAGTAAACTACGCGGAGTAGTCAGAAAACTCTAGAGGAGAAGTTAGTAAGCTCTGAGGGTAGTCCGAAAAGCTTGTGTGTGATTGAGTAAAGTAAACTACGGAGGTAGTCGAAAACTCAAGGTCGGGTTGAGTAAGTAAACTACGTGGAGTAGTCGAAAAACCTTCGGCCGAAGTTGAGTAAGTAAACTACGAGGTAGTCGTAAAGCTCGAAGTTGATAGTGAATTTCTCCAAGAGTCGAGAGAGTGGATGTAGGAGCTTGAGTCTCTCGAACCACTATAACCGGCTTGTGTTCTTTATCGCTTTCCTTATCTCGTGCTTAAATTTGCATTGACTTGATTTTGAAAGCATACTTTTCACTGATATTCAGTTGGAATCAATCCACTGAAGTTGCATAAGTGAATCACAGCCTAATCACTATTTCATAAAGGGAAGGTTTTTCAGCAAAGCTTAAAACGAGTATAATCTAAGGGCCAACCATTCCGCACGACTAAGTAGCTAGAACAGATAGTTACCAAACTGAACTCTCATTTGAGGATTCAGTAAGTTAGTTATCTGATCCAAGCAACTCAGGATCTCGACACTCGAGTGATTCGGGGTTGGGATTATCCGAGGTATCCGAAAAGCGGCTTCGGGATCACCATCTCGAGAGACTTTGACTCGAGGCGATCTGTGCTTCTCAGAACCTAATCTTCAGGATTATCTGACCCAAGCTGACCTCAGTAAGAAAAAGTTTTAAAATCACTGAACACGTGTATTCCCCCCCATACACGTGTAAGACTCGTTTTCACCGGGACCAACAATCTCCAAATCATCAGTTGTGTGAAAAGTTTTCAACACTGATGAAAGGAAAGTTTGAGATGTCTATGATGGGGGAGATGAATTTCTTTCTTGGACTTCAAGTGACACAATCAAAGGAAGGAATCTTCATCAACCAAGCAAAGTACACCAGAGATCTGATTGCCAAGTATGGTGTACAGAATTGCAATGCAGTTAGGATTCCTATGAATACTAACTACAAAATAGATCCTGATCCTGAAGGCAAATCAGTAAGTCACACTGAATATAGAGGGATCATTGGATCATTGCTCTATCTCACAACAAGTAGGCCGGATATAACATTTGCTGTTGGGATATGTGCAAGATACCAAGCTAATCCTAAGGCTAGTCACATGGAGGCTGCCAAAAAGATACTGAAATATCTTAAGGGCACAGTGAATAGAGGATTATGGTATCCAGCTGATGATAACCTTGAATTAACTGGTTATTCAGATGCTGACTATGGAGGTCAGAGAATTGATGTGAAGTCCACTACAGAACATGTCAATTTCTTGGAAGTAAGTCGATATCCCGGTTTTCAAAAAACAGGACCTCAAAGATGCAACCAATCTTGAAGAAATTTGAATACATGGTCTGAAGGAAGTTTGTTGTGCACAAATTCTTTGGCTCAGACAACAATTAAGGGATTATAAGATTGTAGCCAATGAAGTACCAATATTTTGTGACAATAATAGTGCTATTGCTATTTCACAAAATCCGGTATTGCACACCAGATGTAAGCATGTGGATATCAGACATCACTTCATCAGAGATCATGTAGAGAAAAAGGACATCAGGATGGAGAAAATTCATACTGATAAGCAGAGAGTTGATATCTTGACTAAACCTTTGGCTGAATCAAGATTTCAGGAACTATCAGTTGAATTAGGGATGTTGGATCCAAGTGTATAGAGTAAATCTGAAAAATTGAAGGTTTTCAGATGCATGAAGTTTTCTCAGGATTCTACTGAGAAACTCAGGATAAAATTGGAAATACTGAACTGAGTCTTGGGAAACTCAGGTATACTGAAGGTCAGTACTCAGTATTATATTGAACCTGTTCAGTACTCAGTATCATACTGACATTTTATCAAGGTCAATACTCAGTAATACTGATAGGAAAATTAGTCTGAAGAAGTAAAGACTCATGCAACTCATTTATTGCTTAACTAAAACTCAGTAATCATTTGCAATAAATACAAAACACCTGAAGGGAATGTTTTTGGGCGGGATCTTTGAAATGCTGAGGAAGGTCAATAGTCATTAATTGCTCTGATTCAATTAATCACCATTAAGGTTAAAATGGCGGCGTACTTTTCGTGAGATCGCCCTTTCAAATACCCGATTAGTCGGTGATCAATCTTAACCGTTGATTTGAATTAATCACACGATTTCTCACAAACCCACTCTATATATTCATTTGAAAAGCCATTCAAGCCCATTTTATTAAACCTTCGTCTCCAAAAACACTCTGCAACTAAAAACCCCTTTGCCCAGAAATCTTCATCGTTCCAAAACCCTACCTTCAAAATTCTCAAAATGACTTTCACAATATACGATAAACTAGCTGCTTCCAACAAGCCATGGTATGAATATGTGGTATAGCTTGAAAGCTCATCCAACACGACCCACGAAGAAGAGGCGCTACATATGATCCGAATCGCAAAACTCACAAATCTCGTCGCAAGTCAACCGGAAGCGGAATACTCTAAGGAGGTAATAGAGTTTATTTTGAATCTGAAAATAGATGAGGAAGATTGTATCGAGTCCAAAATTACTGTTTCCCATCTAGAACATAGCTCGAAATATGTAAATTTTGTACGGGAGCTGTATATAGTCCCTAAAAATTTGAATGATGTTTTTGAGTTGTGTGATAGAGGAGAGGATCCCACAACGTATATGTTGGGACGGGAGCAGGAATACCTTGATTGGATAACAGAGCATCTTATTAAGTTTGAGGCAACTTTGAATAAATGGCATTTAAAGCTGAAGTATAGAGTTTTGTTAGATATTGTTAGCAAATGTATAATGAGTAGATCAAGGAGTTTTGAGCAGATAAGCACTCTCAAGCTTAGATTGATGGCGGCAATAGAAGACTCACCCACCACAGATTTCAATTGGTTGAAGTATCTGATTAGAGTGGTGAGTGACCAGGCCAAGCAGATCAAGAAGGAGGATGGATCGATCTCGATCAAAGGCAAGATTCTCCATGCAACCAAAATATATTTTATTTTGGAGATGTGCCGAGAAGAGGGGGATATTCTTGCCGACTCCACTCCTTTTCCAAAGTCTAAAGTTATGTTCAAGCCAACAGCTACCAAAAAGACTTTGAAAGGGAAGAAAGAGAAGAAAGTGGAATCCACTGCTGCTGCTGAAGAAGCCCATCAAGTCAGGGGGAGGCTTTGATGGAGGTAAAAAGGGAGAAGGGAGAAGCATTGAAGAAGAAGACCCTTGCTCCAAAGCACAGAAGGATGGTGATTGCCACTGAGGAGGAGGAGAGTGAGCCTGAGGAGGTGCAACCTGAGGGCCAAAAAGCTCAGAAATCGCCTTTACAAGTGTTGGCACAGGTTGTATCCACGGCACAGGAGCAAACTGAGGAGCAAGTCTTCTCTGAGATTCTTGAGACGTCACTGAGCACAAATAAATTTTCTCAAGAAATCTTCAAAGGACCTCAGACCTCAGAGATTGCTCAGATTCCTACTGAGGAAGTGCCAGCTCAATCCTCAGAGCCAGTCCAGATCCAAACTGAGAAGTTTCCTGTCCAATCCTCAGATTTTGCTGAGCCTCAGGAGCTGTTGAACCTTGATGAGCTCCTGAGTGATCCATTTCTTGATCCTTCAGCAGATTTTTCCACTGAACCTGAGAGCCCGAAGCTGAAGAAGGGCGAAGCTGAAGAGACTGAGTGGCGAAGCAAGGGGGAACGGTTCATACTAGACCGGTACCCTGAGCTTAGCACATTTCCTGACCTCCAGGATCTCTTTTTCAGACTGAGGTCAACAGTCTACATTCTTAACCAGACCTTGCCTGAAATGCTCAACATCGCTTCATTCAGAGGTGAAGACTGGTGGAATGAGGAGACATCTGTGTTAACAGAATTCTCCGGGTTCAGAAAAACCAAGCTCAGGATGAAAATTTCTGATTTTGATGAGCTGGTGAAAAGGAAGCTTGCTGAGAGGAAAGATGCTGAGGTTGGTGCCCCGAGCTCCAAAGACAAAAACCAAGATGGGGACCAACAAGGGAATGATGAGAGTCAATCTCAGATGGAGAAAGATAGTACTGATGCTGTAGAGCCTGCTGTCACACATCCTCAGACTGAAGTTAGTCTTCAGGTAACTTTTGGCACTATTAAAAATTATGCCAGGGCTACTGAAGTATCTATCTTTAATTCTGTAATGTCTGATATGCAGACTGAGGCTCAGGTGGACACCCAAGCTCAGGTGAAAACCCAGACTCAGGCTGAGACTGAAGCTCAGATTGAGACTGAAGCTCAGGTTGAGACTGAGACTTAGGCTGAGCAACCAGCTCAGGAAAAGCAGCAAATCTCTTATGCCCCTGAGATTGATCTCACTCCCATTGTGGAGAAGCTAGATAAGGTTGGGCCAATCATGGACAAAGTTGCTCAGATTGAAGAAGTATTGGCCAACCAGAACCAGAAGATGGAAAGTCTGAGTTCTTCTTCAGACCTGATACAACTTCAGACCACTCTGACTGACAAATTGACTGCCATGGAAGGAAAGATGGATGGAGTCAAAGTTGAATTAAGTGCAGAGCTGAAGTAAAAGTATCAGGAGAGGACTGAATTTCTTGAAGCCAAACTGATGGAGAAGAATGAGATGCTTATCAAAAATGTTGTTGAGGAAATGAGTTCCATGCTCATGACCAAGATGACAGATATGTTCAAAGAAGCTCTCTCCAACCAGTTTGCCCAGATGTCTGAAGAGTTCTCAATGGCGAAGAACCACTTGAGGAGGCTAGAAGAAGAGCAAGATCAGTTGGCGGGAGAAGTGCGTAGTGTCATCAAGGAACAATACCATATGGACACTGCACTATCCAAACTTCTGCCAAGGTATGGTGCCAAGAAGGGGGAAAGACCCGGAGCTGACCTGAGAGTATTATTGGCACACACCTTGGAAAGAAAGGCTGACAAAGAAGCTGAGAAGAAAAGCATTGCTGAAGCCTTGAAAGAAGTTGAAGCCTCTGAGAAGCTGAAATTCAAGAAGGTGGAGAAGCCTATCTACACTCAAGTTTCTGAGGAAACCATGCAAGATGTAGCTGCTGAGAAACTGAGTGCTAGAAGAAGAGTTGGAACAAGCCTAGCCTGTGCTGAACTGCCCATCAAAAGGAAGGTTGTGGCGTTTGTTGAGCCCGAAGGAAAAAGAGCTAAGGCTTCTAAGCCAATTCAGAGGAAGCTGATAATGGAATTGGAAGAGTCTGAGGAAGAGCCGCAGAAGGAAGTCTTCAACACCAAAAGAGCTCTGAGATCACTTCAAGTCGAGCAAGCCAAGAAAATTGTTGCTTCAGTTTCTGGAGTACCCTTGATAAGGAAAAAGAAGGAAGAAGAGCAGAGGCGAAAAAGTGGTTTCAAGAGGTTCGGAAGCAAGAGGAGAGGGACATCAAAAGCACAAAAGTGGCCGCACATTGACAAGTGGATGACAATCCAGTTCAATGATGTGTGGGAAGAGATTAAAAGAACCTTTTGGTTTTACTACGATGTGCTAAGAGAATGGAGAGGGGAGAGCTCAGATTCTAATGAGGCTTTCATCGACTATCTGCTGACCTTCTATCCGAAGTACTTACAAAGCTGGATCATTCTTGCGGATGAAGGAAAGGTTCAGATCACAGCCCCTGGTCCATACTCATACCCTCCTCCTAGGCTGGAGAATGGCTTGGTGAATGAAACAGCCATTTCTCAGGAGATTGCTCAGTACGCCATCCAGTTAGGCCTGACAGAGAACAATCCTGATATCTTCAAGGAGAGAGATGCACTGAAGAAAATATATTATGGAATGTTTAACCTTGAAGTGCCTGCGGATGAGGTGGAAGAAGAGAACTGAAGAGCCAGAGTTAAAGATCAAAAGAAGACTGAAGAATCAAGACTGAAGACTCTTGTAATTTCTTTATCTTTTTGTCTTTTATTTTCTGATAAGTTCATTGTAAGCTGTAACATTCAAATCATACATCAATGAAACTTTATCTTTTATGCTCAAAGATAATATCTCATTATCTTTTTACATGTCTTTACTTTTGATATGCCTGATTATTGTTGAAGGAATTGTTGGGAGATTGTTTGTGATAATTGTTGGGAGATATACCAATCTTGTAATAGGAAAAACTGAAACCTGAGTATAGGTTAAGTGTTTTGTAACAAGATGGTTTTGACATCATCAAAAAGGGGGAAATTATTGGGAGATGAATTTAATAAAGAAGATTTTGATTAGATCCCAAAACCCCTGAGTATGACATGTTCAGGATAATCTTGATAGTTGAGTCAGGATTAAGTTTTAGAGTGTTCAGGATGTTATCTGCACAATGTATAGTCAGCAGATATAGATCAGGTTAGATTTCAAGATTTCAAGACTCAAGAAGTTTCAAGAAACTGAAGTTTCAATATGAAACTGAAGTTTCAAGTTTCAAAGATGAAATCGAGAAATTGAAGACTCGGAGAAATCGAGAAATCAAGACTCAAAGATGAAGACTCAAGATATCACCAAGATATCTGTGAAGACTCAGAAGATTCTGAAGACTCAGAAGAATCTGAAGACACAGAAGACAAAAGACTGGAGATTGAAGACTGAAGACAAAGGATACTGAAGGCACAGTTATTACTGAAGACTCAGTAATGTACTAAATGCTCAGTATAAATCTGAATGTTCCGAGGCACTGAAAATATCTATCTGAAGGATACAATACTGAGAAAAACACGATTACTCAGAAAAATAGATATTGCCCAAGACATTCTCATGCAGACAAAAGGAACTAAAACAAAGTGTTGTTAAGGTTATATCACTCAGAGATATTGACCAAAAAGAGCCGTTATGGTTGTCTACATTTAATCGAAGACAAATGACCCAATCGAAGAAGATAAGACTGTATTTTCATCGACACTTAAAGCGACAGGTCACTGAAGCATGTCAGTAGTACTATGTTCCAGACTGCAAAAAGTGTTGACTGGCTGCATGAAAAACAGATTGCCTAAAACATGCTAGGGAGTTTCAAACCCAAATATAGTCGTTCATCACACACCATAAGAGGAAACTCATGGAGCTATCTCTTCCAACGGATAGTTTTTCAAGAGTGACCTTGGTGTATGTCTATAAATACTTGTGACCATCTACATTGAAGGTTACGGGAATTTTGTAAGCAACTCAAGAGCTCAAACTTATTATTGCAAGTTGAAGCACTCGAAAACCCAAGAATTTCCCAAGTACTTTATTTCGAAGAGAGCTCATCCACTAAGCCTAGTCTTGATAAGATATATCCAAAGCTTAGTAGAGATATCCTAGCCTTTGCATTGCTCTTAATTGTAAAGGATATCTCATCCTAGTTGGAAACCAACCAAGAAACCCCAAACCCTTTGTAAGGTAGTTTGAGTGTGATTGTTGGTGAGTTGGAGTTGTAAAGAGTTAGTAAACTACATTGAGGTAGTCAGAAAACTCTAGAGAAGAAGTGAGTAAACTATCTTGGATAGTCAGAAAGCTTGTGTGTGTTTTGAGTAAGTAAACTACAGAGATAGTCAGAAAGCTCAAAATAGAAAGGTTAGTAAACTACAGAGGTAGTCAGAAAACCATAGGAGGTGATTAAGGAATTTCTCTGAAGAGATCAGAGAGAGTGGACGTAGGAGCTTGAGTCTCTGAACCACTATAATTTGCTGTGTTCTTTGCTTTCTGTTTTGCTTTGATTATATGTTGCATAACTTTAACTGAAAGCATATTTTCACTGATACTCAGTTGGAATCAATCCACTGAAGTTGCATCTAACTGAATCACAGCCTAATCACTATTCCATTAAAAGGAAGATTTTTCAGCAAAGTATAAAAACGAGTATAAACTTAGGGCCAACCATTCCTCGCACATCTGAGTGGTTATTCAAGCAACCCAGTATCTCTAAAAACTCAGGCTCAGTTGGGATTATCTGAGGTTTCTGAAAGCAGCTCAGGATCACTGTCTCAAGTAGACTTTGACTCAGGGCGATTTGTGCTTCTCATGATCAAATCATCATGACAACCTGACCCAATCTGACCTCAGTGAAAAAAAAGTTTTAAAATCACTGAACACGTGTATCCCCCCCATACACGTGTAAGATTCGTTTGCACCGGGACCAACAGTTTTTAATCTCACCATTCATTTATCTAATTTAATTTATATCATTTAATTTTTCTAAGTTATATTTTAGGATCTTCTCACAATCCAAGTCTTCCTTCATCCATCACTATATTATTTATATAATTCTCTATTTTAAGCAATTCTATGAAGAGTTATTTATGGTATAATACTTCATCTTCAAAATATATACCATTCAATCTTCTTTATTCATCTTTGCTATCAAATTTTATGTCTTTATTATGGTAATCCCTCTGTCCCAACTCTTTTTTCACACTACTTTTTTTTCACGTGATTTAGCAAGTGAGTTAAGGAGGGGTATGATAGATCTACCTCTCCTCTATTATATGTCTCCTTAATAATTATTCTATCATTTCAAATACTAATAAAATACTCGCTCGCTAAAATACGAGAAAACAACAAATGTGAAAAAAGATTTGGGACTCAGGTAGTATAATTTTTTATCTCACTATTCATTTCTCCAATTTAATTTATATCATTCAATTTTTCTAGGTTATATCTCACCATCTATGTCTTCCTTCAACCATCATTAATCTTTTTTGCAAATATATATTATGTTAATACATACTCCATAATTTATAATTTGGAATAAAAATTGAATGGAAATATGCACAAACAATATTAGAAAAAATATTACATTTATAATTAAATTAATTAAATTAATTAAATATTTAAAATATTTAATATAAAATTAATAATATAAAAACTATTTTTAATCCGCATAGTACTCAGGGTTACGTGCTAATTAATAATTAATTAAAGGGGAGAGAGGTGGATTCGAAAACTAAAATTAATTTGAGATTATGATCAATTATTTTTTTAAATTGTAGAAAGACACTTGGCATGATGTCAGTGTGGACATTTGGTGGCATTTTAAGGTGGAAATTTGACAGCTTGTGAGGAAAAACATATTTCTATTATATATAAAGATTACCTCTGATTCATGATGTTGGATTAACAATACTATATTAGTACGATGACAAAAACATGTATGCATAATTGCATACTTTGGTTTCCATGAAATATAGTCCAAATCTGAATTTTTTTAATTTCTCGCGGGTTAGGCCTGCTTAAGGGGATCCTGCCCTCCAGATTTCTCCTTCCTCATAATTTAATCTCAATTGATTTTCACTGCGGTGCCTCTATAGGTTTTTCTTTCTCTTCTCTTGTTCTTTTTTTTTTCTCTTTATTCAAATTCTTCCACATTCTTATCGCATTCTTCAATTTTCTCCTCCTCACAAATTTACAGGTCCTTCCATTCTTTTTTCTCTCGACTTTCTAATGCAGCTTTTCAAATCGTTCTACACTCTTCTCACGTTTTTTAAACCTTGATTTTTTTTAGTTTTCTTTGGTTGTTCTTCATCTCTTTAAACTGATGATTTTTTCGCGTTTGTACTGATATTTTATTTATTTAGTAACACGTTTTTCTTCATACGATAGCACTTTTTTGTTCATGTACTAACACATGTTTTTTAAGTAATACGGTGTGAAAACTTATACATTACCATATGAACAACAATGTGTTACCTTGTGATTCATGTGTTAACTTTGATAACATTCATGTGTTACATTATGTTTTAATACGTGTTAGTAAGATATGAAGTTGTTTTAGTGTAACAATATAATATCATTTACTTATCCATGCAGTAACACATGTAGAATGATAATGTAAGTTTCATGTAGTAACATACTCAAAAACTTGAAAAAAAAAACATTTAAAAATTATATGTTCAATAAAAATTGAAATTAATTATGCAAGGAGAATTATAATGTAAATTTTTGGAGAATGATAATGTATTTTTTTTCATGTAGTAATACATTTTGAACCTACGACCAAACAAGTTAACAATAGACCCGACCATTAGGCCACAACACATATTTGATAAATATATTCTTCTATATATATATATATATACACAATGTCAATATAGTATTTTTAATTAATATATCAATATTTCTTCAATTCTTCCCACCCTGACCAAGGAAAAGTATAAAAGACTGCTGACCGCAAGGAGAAGTGCATATGCCGTGCTAAATTTCAACAAAGGAAATTATGCAAATTAATAAGAAAAGGACCTGCCTTTCACATTAATGGTTGTTTTTTAGGTTGATTTTTTTTTTAAATTAATTGTTTTTTTTTTCTATGTTTCTCTATAATTTACCTCATTGTATCCTTAAAAGAATCTCTTTATTGGTATATTTTTCCCTCACGCACCATTTCTCTACCTCTCTTTAATTTATTAGAATATAGAAAAAAAATTCAAAAGCGATAATTAATATGCATGGAAATTTACCTGCCAAAAAATTTAGTACATGCAGTGTTTTAAATTTATATCATATTCCTATTTTAAACTTAACCAATCATCGTTTAATTATTAAAGTTTTCATTGTATTTAACTCAAAAAAAAAAAAAAATCAATTTATTCATAAATATACCCTACAATACCCTATAATATATACTACTATTTAATTTATCTACTCTTTCTTAAAATTTATGCCTGAATAAATGAGCACATGATTTACGGACAAAAAGGGAGTATTAGTAATCTGTTTCGTAAGGGGTAAAATCTATAATGGTCCCATAACTTCTTCATGTTTTTCAAAATGGACTCGAAAAAGATTAATTTACGAAATTAGTCTCATTTTTTTGCGAATTATATAATTTTCGTCCCAAAATTCACCGGAACCACGACATGACATTGTTTCTTCTCATGCGTCGGGCACGTGCGCTTTTTTCTCCGGTGGAAATACTAATTGGATTAATAATGACACTTAAGAGTTTTTTCAAGTGGAGTACAATTTCGAAAATTCCACGACATTAATTCCAATTAAATAAACACTAATTCTTACGATAACAAATCTGAGACAAAACATGTTCCTACTCAAATTTTAGAAAACCCTAACTCATCTCAAGACAAGAAAGAAAACGATGATTGAAGATGTCCGAACATAGTGAAAACTCGCGAGTGGTAATTATATGCTATTGTCAGAGGGTTCAGAGGACGGCGATCATTGTCACCTGTTGGAAGGAAGTGAATGTTGGGTCAAGATTTTATGCATGGATGTGAAACCCGATAAGAATCCTATTTATTTGGGTGTGATTTATGTCCATTTGGGTGTTGAATTTTATGTTAATTTATTTAAGTAGATTATCTTTGGGTGTTGATTTTATCTCAATTTTTTGTTGAATGATGGATATTGTAAGTTTTTTCGTGGGTTGACGCACAAAGAAGGGCAAAACAAGTCTGACAAACATTTTTTTTTCCTTATAATTAATAATTTTTTTTAATTTTAATTTTCCTTTTTAATCAAGCGTGCCAGACACATGAGAAGAAACGATGTCGTTCCGTGCTTCTGCCGAATTTTGGGACGAAAATTGTACAATTCATGAAAAATTAGGACTAATTTCATACATCATACTTTTTTGGACCATTTTGGAAAATGTGGAACTGGAAACTTATGCGACAATTTTGGATTCTATCCTAGTTTCGTAAGAAGTGTCTTTTTATAATAAAAAAATTGTTCCTAGTTATTTATTTTATTGAGTAACACTCCTGTGAACTAAGTTCACAGTATGAATCCTAAATTCAATATGACCTGTTGTGAGGGATGGGTTGACCCGAATTTGTCCTCAGTCCGTTCACTTTCACTCTCGTGTGGCCGTGCCATCGTTCTACGTCCATGTCCTCACATCACGCCGCTCTTCCTCAATGATCTCACATCACGTCGCTTTTTCCTCAACGATCTCGTGTTGCTCTCGCTCTCTTTCAACACTCTAGTTAATGCCACTCTCAAAATGTGCTCACTCTCAAAACAAAAAGTGAAGATTCACGCTTAAAACTAAAAACAATGAACATGGACGCTCAGAATTTCACAACATGCGAAGACGCTGATTCTGAAATATGCGAAGACGCTCTAATGGAGAACATTAGCAGTGAAGGTGAAGGAAGAAAATAGCACTATGAGTGATTTTTGGCTTAACATTGATGATTTTTTGGCTTAACCGTGATAGTTTTTTTTTTTTTGACTAAACAATTATAGTTTTTTGGCTTAGCAATGAGAGTGTTTTGGCTTAACAATGATAGGGTTTTTGCTTAACAGTGATAGTTTTTTTGTTTAACAATGATATTTTTATGTTCCAACCGTGATAATTTTTTGTTTAACAGTGATAGTTTTTGTGCCTACAGTGATAATTTTTTAGCTTAACATTTTGGCTTAGCAGTGAACGTTTTTTGCCTTAACAGTGATAATTTTTGGCTTAACCAAAGGGGGGACATGAAAATTTACAGTGTTAATAATTATATATGACTCATTTTGTAATGTATGGATCATGATTGACTCAGGTTCACAACATGAGCAATATCTATAGGAGTTTTTGTCAATTTTTTATAGTAATCTCTAAGGGTCCGTTTGGTAAGATTTGAGAATGATAATGGTAATGAATATCATTTAGGGGTCAATCACTACGGGGTTATTGATTGCATTGATGTTGCTTAGTTATAATATCAACAATGAATATTATTTTAGAACGATTAAGTAAGTAGGGTAATTAATTATTTACTTCTATTATCATTACAGGTGAATAAAAACTGTCAAACAATATTAATATGAATGATTCCCATAACCCCTTTCCATACTCCCAACCAAGTGGGCCCTAAATATATATTTAGGCCACGTTTGGTTCGCGAGATTGATCGGGATAAACCATGATTAAGATTTTAATCCCAATTAATCCACCGTTTTGTTTACGGAATGAGGGTCCATGATATACTTCAAGTCCGGGTTGAAAATGTATTAAATCCCTCCATTGAGAGATATGTCAATCCCATGTGAAAGGTGGGATAAAACATATCCCTAATGCAATATTACAAATTGTCCTTCTATTGTTTGAATAGATACACAAGAATGAAGTGGGGTTGTTTCAATTCAATTTAAGGGTGTTAATGATATTTCAATAGGTATCGTAATCCCTCAATCTAATCCTACAATTCAAATGCAATATTGATTCAACAAATCCAGTCAAATCAATCCAATCTTACTCATGCCACTCAATCCTATCACACCTAATCAATCCAATCTCGTGGACAAACATCCCGTTAGTAATAGTTTAAATATCAAGACGTGAATTGGATAGGAGAATAATAAGTTAATGAGAACCTTTCTTAACTTCCATGTTGGGAAATCTGGGAATATAAATGCTTTGTAGTTTTTCGTTCCTTCTCTCTAGGGTCCCGCAAGTTACAGAGAAAATTCAAATATTTGGACATTTTATGTTTCTCCGTAGAAATCTCACCTCACAAGTTACAAAGAAAATTCAAATATTTGGACTTTTTATGTTTCTCCGTAGAAATCTCACCTCTCTCATATACAAACATATTTCAAAGGCATCTAATTGTGGTGTATATGATCCGTCAAAAAAAAATAAAAATTTGTGGTGTATATGATTATATGAACAATTCAATTGTAGTATATTCTACTACAAGGATCACATAAAAGCAGAAAAAAAAAATTTATTTTGATCCCATAACTTTCCTGTAATCTGTTTTTCGTAACCATCTCGATTGTATAATTTTGGTCTCATTTTTGCCGGAAAACATAAAATTTATCTTTTTTATCATGTGCCAGTTAAAATTAGGGTTTGTCATGCTCGTAGTTCACATGGACGCTGAAAATTCTTTTTTCCGCACTTGGAAAAAAAATGTTCTTTCTAATTTTTTAGAAAAATTAATTTTTCTTAACGATCAACGTCGACGTACCATTCTGAGTTAAAAACTCATAATTTTAACCGACACGTTCTTGAAAGCATTTACCGAAAAATGACAAAAAAAATAAAAAAATTCCGGCTATAATGAGACCGAAATTGGACAATCAAAATAGTTAGGGGACCAAAATTTAATAGTTAAATTTTTTGGGACGAAAAACGAATTTAAAAAATGTTATGAGACGAAACAACTTTTTCTCTCCACAAAGTACAAGATTTGATCAACCTGTCAATTAATGTTATGTCGTTGCTAAGAAGGTTGGTATGTATATGACTAATTATTTTCCAACACCAATGAAAAGTACGTATACGTATACCTGACAACTTAATTTTACATGTATTCATGCTGATTTTCAACCATGGATGGAAAAGCATTAATTAACTCCCCCATACATACATTATAAAATAGCTACATCTCTTCATGCTAAAATAATGTTGTCTATCAATTTATAACAAGAATATTCATACTGGAAATTAAATAAATGGCCTTGATATGGTATTTTTAACAGTGATTCTATTTCTTTCTCTCTTTCAATTGATCTGACATGGGAAGAACAACAAAAGGTAGCCTCCGGGCCCAAGGGCCCTTCCCATTTGAGTCAATTTTCACCTACTTCAAAGTATTTACTTATGAACTATTATATATTATAGCAATATATATATCATAAAATTCATTAATAAATAGATTTACACAAAAAAGAAAAAGTTACCAGTCCGAGATATAAGAAAGTCATATACTTATTTTAGAATTTTGGCCTTAGTTGATTCAAAATATTGTTTAGGCCTTTTGGCCCATTATGTCCACTCAATACTTAATCCCCAAGGGTTTTTTTTTAGTGGTTGTGAGGCTGGGGACTTCAGGAAAGATCTTTCCTCTCAGGGCCTCGAGTTCGAACCCCGAAGGTGCGATCAACTCTTGAGATGGGTCAATCCATCTGAGCTTTTAGCTCGACTTGAAGTGGGGCCCCGCATTAGTGGACGATGGGGTTACGGTCCCCGAATTAGTCGGTCTTCTACGGATCGAAGTTATTAAAAAACACTTAAGCCCCACAATGGCATGAACAATTAGTACTGGTGCACTGCCACTCACCATCCTTTCCTTCACCGTGGCGCTCTTTGTAATAAGATCACAAGACACTTTTTCTGTTTACAGTATTAGTTATGCTGAGGTACAGTATCTATTGTAATATATAAAGGTATTAAACACCTTTCTTACTATCTTTATTAGTCAGTCAACTATGACTTGACTTAGTTAGTTAGGAAACGGTTATAGCCGTTGTAGGGTTCTTATTCTTCTCTTTTAATTCTCTACTATATAAGAGAATTTCCCCAACTTATAAACTCACTTTGCTATCAATCAAATATTCGTTTTTCAGTTTTCAATTATGAATCTTTGCAATATCAATATGGTATCAATTTACAAATCATTTATGATTCGGTTATGTTTGGTGTATTCTTTTGATTTTCGTTGCGATTGTTTGGTGTTTTCTGTTTGATATTCGATCGATTTTGTTGAAAATTGATTTGTTTTTATTCGGTTTTTTCTCGATTGTGATTCAATCGATTGGGTTTTTGGGTTTTGTTGGTTCGTCGATTGAAATTGTGATTTCATTGAGTTCTTTGCCCTATTTTTATTGATTTCAGTCTGTTGTTTGCCCTAATTTGAAAATGGCAAGAATGGCAACCGTTAATGATCCTTCTTCGTTGAATCCGGCTCCCAATCCGTTTTCCCCTTTAGCGTTGCATCCACATGATAATCTTGTTGTACCCATCGTTCTAGAATCCCTCAATGGTTCTAATTTCGTTTCTTGGAGCCACTCTATCAAGAGGGCTCTCAGTGTGAAGAACAGGATCCCGCCGGTGGAGGGTTCTTTGGCTCCTCCATCTGCTGATGAGGATGATGCGATCTATAGAGCGTGGGTTCACTCCAATGACTTGGTCCTTAATCGGATCCTCAACTCCATAAGTCCAGATATCAAGCGGACATTGGAGTTTTTCACTTCCGCTCGAGAAGTGTGGGATGAGCTCCATGCAAGGTAGGCTAAATCCGATGGCACAAGAGTTTATTTCTTGGAAAAATTGTTAGCTTCTATTTCTAAAGGTTCCAATTCTTTAATGGTTTACTATAATCATTTTAAGAGCCTTTGAGATGAATATGTGAGTTTTAGGCCAATTTTGAAGTGCGTATGTGGTGCTAATTGTTATTGCAACCTGCCTCAAATAGTTGCTCAAACCCAAGAAAGGGATGTTGTCATGAAATTTATGATTTGTTTAGATGAATCTTATGCGGTCATTAGGAGTCAGATGTTGTTGCAATCTCCTTTGCCCTCTCTAGCTATGATTTACTCTCTACTGTTACAAGAAGAGAGTAAGAGGTCATTGAGTCACCCTACTTCTGTTCAGCCTGAGTCCATAGCTATGTTAGCAAGGCAGGGTGTTAAGTAGTTTAAAGATAGGAAGAGGCGTCTAAAGTGTTCTCACTGTGAATTAACTGGGCACACTGTAGATAGGTGCTACTAGATCATAAGCTTTCCTCCTGGGTGGAAGAGCAATAAGGTTTCTAAACATAAGCCAGACACTTCTGTACACAGTTCCATAGCTGAGAATGTGAATATTGATGTTCCCCACAAAGAAGAATATGTTGCCACCAATCCTCTGTTCAATCAAGAACTTTTTGAGCAATTCTTGACTTTTTCAAAGATGCAAAAGACATCAGACTCCTATTCTGTAGCAGGTGCCTTTGTGCAGCCTGACAAATCTTGTGATAAGGCCCAAAAGCCTCTGGAGCCTTACATTCCTGGAGTTTTTGAGCCATATACTGCTGGTGCTTTTGTACAACAGGATGAATCAGGTACTTGTGCACATTTTTCCTTCAATATTACCACTGTTAACAACACATGGATATTGGATACAGGGGCAGCTAATCACATTTGTTGTGATATGTCTTTTTTTACTAGTGCCCATACACCCTCAAATATTAAAATAAATTTGCCAAACAATCACCTTGTTGTGGCTACATTCATTGGAAATATAAGGATAAATGAACATATTACACTATATAATATCTTGTTTGTTTCTAATTTTTCCTTCAATTTGTTGTCAATATCTTACTTAACAAGATACTCAATGTGAGTATTGTTTTTAGTGATTCTCATTGTGCTTTACAGAAAAACAACACCAAGAGGGTGATTGGTTTTGCTGAGCAGAGTGGTGGACGATATCTCTTGAAAACTGGAGCTTATGCTAATACTGCTAGAAATAGAGATTATGTTGTTAAAACTTGTAATTTTGAGGTTATACTTGGTTCTTCTAATGTTAGGCCTTCTACTACTTCAGATGTTAGTTTTAGTATTTGGCATGCTAGACTAGGACACATTACTGCAAAGAATTTTAGTTTTCTGAAATATATTGTTGTAAAGGATCCTATTATGAATGAAATCTATGAAATTTGTCCTATGGCTAAGCAAAAGAGGCTTCCTTTTCCTGTTAGTACTTCTGTTACCACTTGTGTGTTTGATTTAATCCATTATAATGTGTGGGGCCCATTTTCAATAGAATCATACAATGGTTAGAAGTTTAACCATTGCAGGTGATTATTCCAGGTGTACTTGGGTATATCTCTTGAAACGCAAATCTGATGTTAAGCTTTCTTTTGAAAAATTTTATAACATGGTTTTAACTCAATTTTTTGTTAAAATTAAGTGTTTGAGAAGTGACAATGGGACTGAGTTCATTCTCGCTGATTTTTATCATAAAAATGAAATCATACATCAGACATCTTGTGTGGAAACTCCACAACAAAATGCTATTGTTGACAGAAAACATCAACATCTCTTACGAGTTGCAAGAGCTTTACTATTCCAATCTTCTCTGCCTTTAAGATTTTGGTCTGACTGTATTCAAACTACAGCTCATTTGATAAATAGGACTCCATCTTCTGTGCTACAGAATATGACGTCTTTTCAAAAAATTATACAACAAAGAACCTAACTGCTTATATTTAAGAGTATTTGGTTGTTTATGCTTTGCAAGTGCTCATAGACACAAATTTCAACCTAAAGCAGTAAAGTGTGTTATACTTGGATATCCCTTTGGAACAAAAGGATATAAACTGTTTGATTTGGATAACAAAAGAGTTTTTATTTCTAGAGATGTCATGTTCGATGAGTCTATTTTCCCTTTTTCAAGAGAAATAAATCATGAAGACATTGACGGACAATTCCATGATGATCATGTACTTGATCATTTACCAAATTTTTCTGATGAAATTTTAACTGATGTTGATGTACAAACTTCTGGTATTCCTATAAGCCCTTCAGATGTTAATGCTGATATGGATCATCAGGCACTTCAAGAAGAATTTTCTGAGTTCAACTCAAATGCTGATACAAGTACAACTACTCTTTGCATTGATATGATGATAAAGAATTGAGAAGATATTCTAGATCTAGATATATTCCCATTTATTTGGATGTCTATAAAATAAATTTGCCACCTTCTCTTAACCATTCTGTTAATTCTAGTTTCTCACAGTCCATAAGATAATATCTGATTATATGTCTACTTCTAAACTTTCTGCAAACCATACATGTTACACTGCTACTATATTTGAGGTCACTGAACCAAAATCTTACAAGCATGCAAAAGATAACAAAGATTGGATTAATGTTATGAATGCAGAGATTGAAGCACTAGAAAGAACTAAAACTTGGTCTTTAGTTGATTTGCCTATTGGAAAACATTGCATATGGCATAAATGGGTCTATAAGATCAAACATAAGTCTGATTGGATTGTGAAAAGGTACAAATCCAGGTTAGTGGCAAAGGGTTACACTCAACAAAAAGGAGTGGACTACTTTGACACTTTCTTACCTGTAGCTAAAATTACATCAGTGGGAATTTTGCTAAGTGTTGTTGTTTCTAATAATTGTTTTATACACCAATGTGATGTGAATAATGCTTTCTTGCATGGTGATCTTGTTGAAGAAGTATACATGCTACCTCCCATGGGATATTGTAAAGATGGAGACAATAGAGTTTATAAATTGAATAAAAGTATCTATGGTTTGAAACAAGTTCTAGACAATGGTTTACAAAGATCTCTAAATCTCTTGATACAATAGGTTTTATACAATCCAAAGCAGGTTATTCAATGTTTACTAAGAAGAATAGTTCTTTTTTCACTGTTATACTTTGTTATGTTGATGATATGATCATCACAAGAAATTCTATGATTGAAATTCAATTTGTCAAAGATCATTTATATAAGCAGTTTAATATCAAAGATCTAGGCATATTTAAGTACATACTTGGTATAGAAATTGCGAGAAATAAAGATGGCCTTCAATTATGCCAAAAAAAGTATGCACCTGACTTGTTATCTACTGTTGGTTACTTGAGTAGTAAACCATGCTCCACTCCAATGGATGAGAAACAAGCATTCACTCAACAAGAAAGTCCACCATTGACAGATCATGTAGCTTATAGAAGCTTGGTCGGTAAGATGTTCTATCTCACTATAACTAGACCTGATTTTGCTTATTATATCCAAACACTAACCCAATATATGAGTAATCCATTCGAACTTCATTTAGCTACTACTCACAGTTTACTAAGATACTTCAAGGCCACTCCAGGTTTAGGCCTCTTTTATCCAACTAACAACACTTTTAAGTTACAGGCTTTTAAGAAACAAAATATCCAGACTTCTACCAGACAGTGATGACAGAAGGCAAGTTCATGTCACTCATACCAGAAGCTCCACCCTTTGAACTACTCCTTCCACCTCTGCGTCCAGACAACAAGCTAGATCCCGTTAAATTCAAGAACATCTACTATGGACTAGCTGAAAAAGAAGGAATCCATAGAAAAGATGAGCTGGACAAGCTAATGCAAAGGATGTACAGGATGTTTGGCATCCCCAAAGAACGGCAAATGTTCAAGTACACCTGAAGAAGACAACTTGGAATTAGATGATAGGTACGCTCTACACATATTCTACAATGCACACACCTATCTGAATAAAACTTTCCATCCCACTGATTCTAAGACATTCATCTCAATGTCTTCCGAGGTATGTACTATTTGCATTATTTACATTTCCATTCATGGTATCTGTTTTTCTGATCAAGTTTTGTTAAGTGTTTTGGTTCCATCAAAAAGGGGGAAATTGTTGGAAAATATGTAATTTAGTTTTGATGGAAGTTCCAAAACAGTTGTAATAGGACCCGGTCGGACACATTAGGTGATCGATGACTTTGATTCGAATAAGATGACCGGTGAAATGTATAGAAATGTGAAAGATACATATCGATGTAAAACATAGGTCACATATTGAGAAGGTCGGATGAACTCAAGATGTTTAGGATAAGAAGTCGAAGGAAGATCGATGATGATAAGAAGACCCGAAGAAGGTCGAAGATGATCCAAGACTAACTGAAGACTCGGATGAACTCGAAATCGATAAAAGATAAGATCAAAAGTCGAAGATCCGAGGTGATGACACAAGATCAAAGACATCAAGACTCCGCATATTGAAGAACAATGTGCAACCAAAGACTCACATGGTGGTAGATGAACATTTGATCAAGACTCAGATAACAATCAAAAGACACCGGATGAACTCCAAAAGAATATCAATCGATAAACCGGGCAAAGACTCAAAGAAATCAAACTGCACAAAAAAAGAACTCGAAAAATACGGACTCAAGACAAAAAGCGGTGCTAATACACCGAAAAAGGCTCGAGACACCAAGAAATCAAAAGACTTGAAGAGGTCTATAAAATGGGATTGTTTTCATTTTGAAGAAAAGTTAAAACAAGTGAAATATTGAAGAATAAACACGGAGACAAAAAAGTTTTAAACTACAACAAATGGTAGACTCACAAGAACACTTGATCAAGATTATTCTTAGAGTGTTCATCCCATGACAATAAAAATCCTATCCACTAGCATTTTGGCTATCTAAAGCACAAGATAGATTTCCAATTGGAACCCTCAATCATTCTTTACCCAAAAAGGAATATCAATCGCCTAAGTGAGAATTTGTGGGCACGTTGTATAGTGGGAATTCGATAAACATCTCGCTATCCTGAAAAGGATATAAGTCCCTTAGGTTAAGGAGTGGGAAAAACATCTCGCCATCCCGAAAAGTGCAGTTAAAAAAAGTTAAGGTTCCCCCGTGTTAAGGGAAGAACGGTTTTTGAACCACTATAAAAATCTTGTGTGCATTTACTTACTTTTCTTTTACACTTTACACAAGCACAACCGAGTTTAAACGGCATATATATTCTAAAGTTAAAGTAGTTCACACCGGTTAAAAATCCTTAAGAATCGATTGATAAAACGGTTTTTTGGTAAAAATCTATTCACCCCGGCTTCCCTCAATTATTAAACTTCCGGGCACTCAAGAAGATTGAACATCATCTAAAACCCGTTCGGGACCTAATCAAGAAAAAAGTGAAGTCTATTCACCCCTCCCCTCTAGACTTCCACCGGTGGGTTCGGGACCTACAAGTGGTAAGCGGTGGTTCTCTGGCTTTGAGTATCATTGATTCTTGAGGAAGAATCTTTGTGGTCATTTTGAGCAGATCTTGAAAAACCGTTTTTAAAAACTCATTCATTTTCAAAATCACTTTCAAAGATGGATAATACCTCGGTATGTATCATGATTTGCCTAAATTTTCAATTGATGAGTATGCAGATTGGGCTATATATATGTGCAACCATCTAGGATCGATAAAGCGGCGAGAATGATGGAAGTCATCGAACGAGGACCCATCATCATATACCAAGATAACCCAAAGAATGGAGGAGATCCGGACTTTGCCACGGGAAGTCTTAGGCGAAAAAAGCCCGGCTTTGATGGATGCGAGAGAGGAAAGAAAGTTGTTCACTCTAGACACAATCGCTAGGCATATAATCATGAAGACAATGGATAAAGTCACCAAAGAGAAGATAAAGTATCTCAAAACCGCAAAAGCAATGTGGGATACTTCTTTGAGAGATCTGTGAAGGAAATGATCGGATCAAAGACAAATTACTACAAAATTTGAGCTGGTGAAGTTCAAAAAGTTAAAGATGTTGCCAACGAGACCATCAACGAGCTCGATGGGAGGATCTCCATGTCGGTCAATAAGCTACAAGAACTTGGTAGAGAGATGTCGGGACAAAGATATCAACTACAAGATCTTAAGATCTCTCACCAAGAATGGGACATGAAAGTCACGGTAATCAAGGATTGCCAAGACATTTCAAAAATGAAGCCAAGCAAGCAATTTTGTTCCTAAGCCTTAAAGCTCACGAGTTCAATTTAATCGAAAAGAGGACAAGCAGATGAAGACGGAGACGCCTCATTGAAGCCTCAACGCCTAAATCGATTGCTTTTTAAAGCAACCAAGCCAGCAGATCGAAGGCCATCGAACTCGTTGGAAACATCATAAGTCAAGGTAACAGACGCTTCCGCTTACTAAGAAACTTGAAAGAACAAATACTCACCTTGGTAAGTATCGGAGATTCTCTCGGTGACTATCAAAGAAACGAGGGAGGCCAACCGACAGATCACGAGAAAGAACCAGATCGATGATCGAAGAGATCACAGAGAAGAAAAGAAAAGAGATGATGATCTGACAGATGAGAGAAGAGATAACAGATCTGACAGTAGGAGTTCTGATTACTATCAGAAAGGAAAGTCACCTGACAGATCCTACAGACGGAGTGACTCACCTGGCAGAGGTAGTTCCAGAGATCGAGGATCATGCTTCAATCGCGAGAAACCAGGTCACTACAAAGACCGACCGCCTCGACCGACTCCCGAGAGAAAGAGAAGAGAAATGGAACAAAAAGAGAGAAACGCCGAGAGATAGGAAAACCCCCGTAGTCGACACATCTGAAATTGATGATTCCTATCTACCTTCTGAGGACTCTGGGTACTCATCTGTAGAAGACTTCTGTCTGATAAGCAGTGTTGTTAACTTCCACGAGCATGAAGATCTGATATTCTCTTTAGATGACGATGAAGTTCGCCTTAATGGCCAAGGAGGACCAATCTGAGGTAACCTCCAAACCTTCTGCTTTTTCAAATTCCACACCGCCGAGAGATTGACTTGCAGCTCTACTCGAGCAATTGCTTGATGATCTCTCAAGCAAAGAGACACTTATACAATAGTGGAAGTTTGAAAATGACAAGCTAAGGATCGAAATAAATCATTTCATTAAAGAGAACGCTCAAAGAAAGCTCTTGAATCGAAATCTGCTGAAACCGCCGGAAGGTGGCGAGGAACTTAACGTTCGAAGGTTAAATCTTCGATAGAGAATCATCAAAGAAACAATCAACAAACAACCAGCTGGTGATTTCAAAATTCTTCAAGCTAAATTTGATGAGCTATTCCGACTACATGAGAGTCTTAAATCTACTGAGGATAGTCTGCGGAAGAAAATAGAGGTTTTCACAAAATCATCTAAAACCGTTCAAGAAATGAACACCTATTTTTGAACGCCGACTAACAAGAAGGGAATTGGGTATGAGAACCCTTCTACATCCTCAAAAGCCCCGTTTGATTCACTTCAGAAGGGTGTAATCAAACGAGTCTCTGACAAAGATACACTAAAAGCTAAAATTGTATCTAATAAGGGAAAAAGACCTGCTGAGCAAGTAAGGCAGATGCCTAATCAGGAAGGGAACAAAAATGGACCCCAACTGATAAAGCATCAGCCGAGGAATCAACAGAAGAACCCAGTTCTTCTGAAGAGACCTCAACCTGATCAGCAGATTAGGTATCAGAAGAGACAACCCATGAGAAGGAAATCTAATCTGAGACCCAATCAAGGTCAGCTGCCTAATAAGCAAGCTATAGGTAAACTGCAAAGACCACCTATGCCAAAAGATATGAATCTTTTGATGGTAGCAGTTGTACCTACCCTTATAATCAGAGATCTAGGGCTACTGCACCTGAGCCACACTGGATTAAAAGAAGACAAAATACAAAGAAAAATCCCAAGTTTTCTAAGTCATCCAAGGCTCACACTAATAATCATACTAATCAGAAAGCATATAAAGAGACGTATGATTATGTTGATATGTATGGGAGACAAATCAGACCTTCTAATCTTTCAGATTTTCATAGAAGTGCTCTGTTTGTGTGGATCCCTAAATCCACCACTAACCCCCCAGGACCCAATTCCAAAGGGGTACCTAAAGCCTGATTTGATTGCAGGTTCGCGTGGGACTGGCCAACAAAGGAGGTGCACAAGCAACTATCTGGTACATCGATAGTGGATGCTCAAGGCACATGACAGGAAGCAAACATCTCCTTAGATCTTACAAAGAACAAGAAGGCCCACGTGTACTCTTTGGTGATGACAACTTTGGTTTTACCAAGGGATTCGGAACCTTAGAGAATGATGATGTACAAGTAACTGGAGTCTCGTTTGTCGAAGGATTGAAGCACAATCTACTATCAGTATCACAATTCTGCGACAACGGATTCGGCGTTGAGTTCTCGAACGACAAGTGTACGATAAGGAATCGAGCCACTCAACAAATCTTGCTAACTGGTTCAAGGAAAGGCACGATCTACATAGCAGATTGGAACAGTTGCCCCAAGAATACATGCTTAATTGTTAAAAGTTCTAAAAGTTACAGTTGGCTCTAGCATAAAAGATTAAGTCATCTGAACTTCAAGACTCTTAACAAGATCGCTAGGATGTCTTTGGTTGAGGGACTTCCCAATGAGATATTCTCCAAAGATTAGACATGTGCCGCATGTCAGAAGGGAAAACAAGTTAAAGCCTCATTCAAGGGAATACCAGGACCAGCATCTAGTAGAGTATTGCAACTGCTCAATATGGATCTATTCGGACCAGTTACACCAGTCAGTCTCAGTGGACGCAAATATACTCTTGTAATCGTGGATGATTATTCCAAGTTTACTTGGGTTGTATTCTTATACAAGAAGAACGAGACAACGACTAAGATACTCGAACTGCTCAAAAAGGTACAAAATGAGAAGGGTGTTAGCATAGTAAAGATCAGATCAGATAAAGGTACAGAGTTCCTGAATTCCTTTATTACTGATTTTTGCACTGAGTTTTGTATACAACATGAAACGTCAGCTGCAAGAACGCCACAACAAAATGGAGTAGCAGAACGGAGAAACAGAACTCTCAAGGAAGCTGCTCGCACTATGTTAGCTGAACATGCCACACCAAGCCGTTTCTGGGCAGAAGCAATAAACACAGCATGTCATACTCAGAACAGATGTTCTCTGACTAAGACTCACTTCAAAACACCTTATGAACTGTGGAAATATAGAAAACCTCGTGTTTCATACTTCCATGTTTTTGGGTGCAAATGTTTCATTCACAACAATGGGAAAAGTTAGTTGAAGACTTTTGAGGCCAAGTCAGATGAGGGTATATTCTTAGGATATTCCTCATCCAGCAAGGCTTTCAGAGTTTACAACAAAGCGAACTCTAGTTGTGGAAGAAACACCCATGTGGTCTTTGATGAGACATCCTCCTCGAACAAGAGAAAGTCGCCTCGGAACAAGCCGTGCGGATCATCAGCGGATTGCGACACGCAGAAAATGGATCCTAAGCATCAAGGAGAAAAAAAAGTTTAACACTTAAAAGTGTACATCCTAGAACTTGATCTTGCTGATTCAACAGGTCAATCAGACCCAAAGGTACGCACATAACCGATTGAAGAAGTTCGTTATACCGAGATAAAGATCAATCGAACCATCGGTTCGGGGGAACTCTGAAGTTCCTATGAATGGACTTCAAAGACATGATGAGTCCAACATCACCGAGACATGTTCTTATCAAGTGGATCATAATTCGTACCACTCCCAATCACTAGTAATGAACTATCGATATGGATGATGTTCTCCAAACAGACGCACATCAGAACAGAAGGACCTGGATTACTAGTCATCCAACTGATCAGATTATCGGAGACCCATCTGATAGAGTTAAAACTAGACATCAGATTGGTGAAAGTGCCATATATTGTTGTTATCTGTCTATGAAGGAACCAACTACAGTAGAGGAATCTCTACAAGACGCAAGCTGGATTCTAGCCATGTAGGAGGAGCTGGAAAGTTCGAGAGAAATCAAGTTTGGGAATCGGTGGACAGACCAACTCATCAAGACGTAATTGGCACAAAGTGGGTATTCAAGAATAAGAGAGATGAGAAAAATGTCATAACCAGGAATAAGGCAAGACTTGTTGCTAAGGGGTATTCAATGTCGGAAGGAATTGATTATGATGAGACCTTTTTGCACCGCCGCCGCCTAGAAGCCATTCGGCTATTTCTGGCATATGCTTCCCACAGAGGGTTCACTGTGTATCAGATGGATGTAAAGAGTGCATTCTTAAACGGGATACTAGCAGAGGAAGTTTATGTTGAACAACCTCCAGGCTTTGAAAAAGGCAACCAAGTGTACCGTTTAAGGAAAGCACTTTATGGCCTGAAACAAGCTCCTCGAGCTTGGTATGATACACTCTCTCAGTTCTTGATGCATACGGCGGGTTCACTAAAGGGCGATGGGACGTAACCTTATTCAAAATAGAAGATGGAGAAGATATTTCGATGGTTCGGATCTACATGGGCGACATTATCTTGGATCTCCCAACAAAAGGTTATGTGAGAAGTTGACAAGTTGATGCAAGGGAAATTCGAGATGTCCATGATGGGTCGATGAATTACTTTTACGGGATTACAAGTCAAGTAGAGTTCAGAAGGGATATTCATCTGCCAGGCAAAGTACACAAGGAATCTAATGGCAAAGTTCGGAGTTCAACACTGTAAGGAAGCCAGAATTCCAATGATGACCGGATTCAAGATGGATCCAGACGAAGATGGTCAGAAAACGAATCAGAAGGAGTATAGATCTCTAATTGGATCTCTACTATACTGTTCGCCATGAGACAAGACATTACTTTTTGCAAAAGAGGTGTATGTGCCAGATTTCAAGCAAATCCAATGCAAAGCCACCTAGAAGCAGCTAAGCGGATTCTCAAGTATCTGAAGGGGACTATAAACCTCGGTTTATTTTACCCATCAGATGACAATCTAGAGCTTAGTGGGTATTCTGATTCAGACTACGGAGGTTGCAGAATCGATAGGAAGTCAACCTCAGGTTCATGTCGGTTTTTGAAATAAACCGATCTCTTGGTTTTCAAAAAGAAGGGACATCGATTCCGACATCTACTCTTGGGCGGAATATATGGCTGTAGGAAGCTGTTGTTCCCAACCGCCTCGCTAAGTCGGAAATGAGGGATTACAACATCGTAGCTAAGAACATACCTATATTCTGTGACAGTAATAGTGTTATTGCAATCACTCAGAATCCTGTTCTACATACAAGATGAAAGCATGTGGATGTCAGACACCATTTTATCAGAGATCATGTTGAAAAGAAGAATATCAGGATGGAAAAGATCCATACCGACAAGCGTAAAAGTCGATATCTTAACCAAGCCACTAGCCGAGATCGATTCGAGAGATTTATGCAACGAGCTAGGGCTTCGGATCTTGGAGAAAATGCACCAGATATGGCTGAAGGATTGATCTCCAGATTTAGTTGGTTAAAAGACTAACCAAGGTTAACTGGAATTAGTTGAGTTAGGAATCTCAACTGATCAGATGACTAGACGAGGAGCCAATCTGAAGTTCAGATAGGAGCAGATCAGAAAGTTAGAAAGGGAGCCAATCAAGTTAGGATAAAAAGGCGATCGGTTCAAGATATATCGTTAAGGGGAACCGATCGATTGGAAGATTACTTTATAAGCCGATTAAAGCTGCAGTCAACAAGCAAATCAAGAGTAAAGCTACAGATCGCATAAGTCAGAAGAAAACAACACAGCAATGGAATAACATAGTTTTTCATTGATAAAGACCAAGGTCGGTTACAAGTTACAAGTGATATCACAAGATTAAAAATGCTACATCTATCTTCAAGTGGTATTACAAGTACAAGAAGAAGGGAGGTCGATACATAAACCATCAGCCCTAAGACAACCCGGAGGTGGAAAGAGAAAGAGAGTTCAAGGTATGATGCTCTCATTTTCCCTCGGACCTAGAAGAGGCATCGAGAGGTTTCGAGAATCTTGAGCCAATCTCAAAGCTTCGGAAGGAGGAGCTAGAGAGGCTCGAAGGATGTCAAGCCGGGAAGCCCTCGGGACGTAAAATCAACAGGACTTCCGGCTATTAAATGGGACCACAATTACTGCGAGGTTTGGTCACAAAGACCATATGGCCATGAGTGTCTCATGCAAATATTGAGTTTGATACATTATTGTGTATATCAAACTCATTTTTTTTTATTTCGAGACTAAGTCTGTTGATGCTATAATCATCTCGATAGGCGCACAAAAGGTACATACGGTTAGGAGAAGTGCCTTCTCATTTGCCTTAGCGAGATCCGCCTCCATGGTGGTAAAGAAGCTTAGCATTGATCGTATGTGAAATCTTAGATGACGACGAAAGCAGTGTGAAGGAACACACAGGGTTGATTTGAGAAGCTGTTTTCATTAGAAAAGGGCTAAAGGTTCCCAGCGGAAGTTTCACCGGAAATAAGGAACTCATCGGAAAAGCATGAAGGATATGATAAAGAAGATGAAATGGTTTATGATTGTGTTGTTCGCCTAACACCCCAGGCTATTTATAGAAGGAAATTAGGGGTATAAATGCAAATTTTATCTTCTCAGAAGATCTTAAGAGAAATTTGCATCGACAACGCGTTTGGAACACGCGGCTAATGGTTGGATGAGTTAACGGTGTGATTAAATCACATCATATCTATGCCATTATTATGGAATGTCAAATCACACCTATTTGGGAATCGAGGCAACTTTTTGACTCCCCGAAGTTAAAGTTTTGGCGGGAGTTGACCTCAGTTAATGTGAGATTATAGAAGAAAACTGAAGGATGAAGTTTTTCAGAAAAGAGGATCAGATAAGTGGCGAAGCGTTGCATGCGAAGAATCTGATCAGATAAGCTAAGATATTGTTGGGAAATGCATGAGGCAAACATCAGATAAGTCAACAAAGTACCAGATCAGATCACCGTGGTAACTGATTGATTACAATATCAATCAGTCAGATACGCTCTCTTATTTATCTCTTTCTGAATATCTTTATATGAGTTATTTATTTTAATTGATTTATTTTGCACTTCATGACGCATGCCCTGCAAAGCTTTTAATGCGGACCTGAAAATGTATTCAAAATGTTTTTATTACGATTTTTCGAGTTCGGAAAATGAGAAGACTGCTTTTCTCAACCGTGCAATCAAAATACTTTTTGGCCGACTAGTCTCAGCCATCGATTTCAAAACACGGATACTTGAGTACTTTGGAAAGTTGTGCAAAAAGGTTTTCCCTCGTTTTCTACAAAATCCAATTTTTTTCTCAGAAAACCATTTTCCACTACTTCGTCTTCTCAAAATTATGAAAAGATCACATTTGTTTAAAATTCTCTAAGAATTACCTTCGAAATCATTTGATTCTACACTTCTGATTTTAAAAATCATTCGAATCAATTACTTGTAATTTCTTGTTTTAAATCATTTGCATGATCTAGAATTCTCTATGGTACCTAGGTTTACAAGTTGTATTTCTGTAATTTATTTGATCTAAAAGCTTATTTGCAACATTGCTGAATTTTTTTTTAGTTTGGATGAATTTATTGAAATATCTTACTCAAACTAAACATCAATCTGCATATCTTACAGAAATGGCACATCTTGTTTCAAGATCGGGACAAGGGAAAAAGTACTGCAATTTTGCATCGATGAAGAAAGACATCATTGATGAAAAGTACGCCGTCTTCAACATCACCTCGGATCCGAATCATTTGAAAAATTACCGGAGTGCTTAAGCGTGTGGGATGGAACGATATTGCTCTACTCATCGTAACATCGTTCACACCCATGAAGTCCCGAGTTTTCTTTACAATCTGCAGAGGGATGAAGACAATGATGCTGACCTGATTTCTTCCGTTGGCGGAATGGAAGTTCGAGTGACGAATGACGATCTACAGAGGATATTCGGACTAACTCGAGGAAGCATCAATCCGAGACCTACTGGCTCTTTGTAGGAGAAAAGGAGTTTCTTGAAGCCGAGCTATTGAGAGAACAAACAAGAAGAAACGATTTAACTTCAAAGCCTCCTATCGAAAAGAAAGTATCGCCTTCTTCTTGAGATCATTCGGAAGGTGATCATGTGCTCAACTTCTGACCTTGATGCGGTCACTTCATACAAGATAAGTGTAATGGCTGCAATAATCAAGAAGGCTTCGGACATCGATTGGTTGGGTATGGTCAAAGCAAGACTTAGAAAAGACTCCGGGAAGTTTGCTGACCCAGAGCAATGAGGTGTGCTTATCTTCGAAGTGCTCATTCATACACAAAATCTCTATCATTCTGTCAGATAAGTTGCCATAGAATTATGAATGGAACGAGAATGGAGCGAAGATTTATCAAGCAAAGCACAAGGCCATATTGGGCAAGGATGAGTCCTGCCTGGACTCTGATGAGGATCCGACTCTTATGTGCCCAAACCCAAGGGGAAAAAGAAAAGGAAAAGATAAGGCAACTGCATTGTCTGAAGTGCAGGAAAAGGCCATTCAAGAGAAGAGGATGAAGAGGAAGGATCTGGCCAAGAAACCAGATGCTCAGCGGAAACGTCAGAAGAGAGTCTCATCTCCTCTGAAAACTGCTCCAAGTTCTGCCAAGCAAGCCAGTAGAACGGAGGATCTGATGCATGAAAGATCAGACGAAGAGATAGCAGTCCGTTCTGAGCCAACTATCAGAGAAGTACGGGAAGAACAGATGATCGCAGCAGAAGGAGAGAAATCCATCAGAAGGACAGAAGTGGTGCAATCTGAGGAAGAATCACCATCTGATTCTCTGCCTCTAACCAAGATCTTCCAGAGAGCAAGATCGCCAACGCCCACTTCCAAATCACCATCACCCTCTCCTCAGAAATCATCACCTCCACCCTCCCCCCACAAAACCTTCTCTCCCTCACCCTCACCTCTCAGAAGAAAATCTCCCACACTACCAATCAATGAACCCGTTCAGGAAACTGAACACCCTCTACACGCTGAAAACGAACCTGAACAACTAACATCCCAATCCCCAATCCAGTCCCAAGAACCTGAGAGAGTCGACGATCATGTGTCCATCTCTCATAATCCTTTCAACACCAGAACAATACTTGCTTCACCTGCTCCAGAGAGCCCCATCGTAAGAATAATGAAGCAACAGATCAAAGAGTATCTGCTGGATCTATGTCCTGAATTGGATCAACATCTTGGCATCCAGCAACAGATAGAAGAGATAGTGTTCTGGAGGGATATCAGACTGAAGAGCATTGAAGAACTTCTGATTCTAATGACAACTCTGGGATCAGACTTCTTTGTAGACTTAGAGTTGAAATGTCTACACAATGCTGGGATTGAAAGTGCTGTTGAATTAGCATCAGACGACGATATCCAATGGCTGATTCACGAAAGGTTTGGAATTACTGATAACAGGGAGGAAACCGTTCAACCTCCTACAAATCATGAGGGAATTGCCGATGAACCAAGAATGGGTTCTGCAGATGAGACCCAATTTGGCAAGGCTTAAACATCTGAACAGACTGCTAAAATGAGCTCTGATACCCTAGATCATCATTCTAAGAAGATTCAGGATGGGATCCAAGCTGCATTTGAAGACAAATTCGCAGCTTTCACAGCAGATCTGATGAAGCGGTTTGAAGATGAGCAAGCAAAGCTAGTTGACAAGGAACGAAGTCACACTGTTGGGATGCACAATGCCATCCTTGCTGAAGTAATGCAACTAGTATACCCACTTGCTGAGAAGCTCAAGATCCAGTCTGACAAACTCTCAGTTTAGACAGAGATGCTCAATCAGACACAGGTACTTTTGGAAAGTGTCTGGGCATCCTTGGACAAAACCAACAATCACTTGGATATGGGTTGGAAACATTTTCTAGCTTCTACAGAAAAGGCAAGACAGGAAATCAAAACTGTACTCAGACGCTTCTACACACCTGCACCTTCTGCCACCGTCCAGATCACTCCTCTTGTTGTCGAGGAACTTATAGAGGAGATCTCACGACAATTAACAACTCGAACAAGAAGATGTCCAACCTCTTTGATGCAACCAAAAAGGGGGAAGGAAAAGAGTCTGGAAAAGAGTCTGAAGGAAAAGAGAATACAGAAAAACAGACTCAAGAAAAAGAGAAGGAAGAAGAACAGACTCAGACACAGTTGGTAAAATTTTCATCTCTACCAAAAACCACTGTATCTAACTTGCCAGCCACTCCATCTACCGATCTCGTTGCTGAAATAAAAGAAACTGTGGAGCAACACAAGAAAAAGATCGCCGAAAGAAAAAAGTACTCTTTTCGAGATTACTACCGAGTCGACAAAATTGAAGACTTCTCTTCATCCGTTCAGAAAAGAATGGAAGCTGATGATCAGGCCAAGAGCCTTGAACTCGCTAAGAAATTAGCTGAAGAAGAAGAACAAGATGAACCTGAGCAGACTCTGAGGAGGAAGAAAGGCAAAGGCAAGATGATGAAAGCAACTGCGGAAGATCAGAGACAAGGCCAGACATTCTCCACCAAAAGCCAGATGACTCCTGAACAAGTTCAAGAGCAAACAAGACAGAGAATAAGAGAGGCCGCAATTAAGAAGCAGAAGTTAGCAGAGGTAAAAATTTGAACATTGCCTACATCCGAAGGAAGAGGAAGACGAAGTCTGCAAAGAGAGGAGATTGCATGGGAGAAAAATGCCCTTCCAGCACCTGTTAAAGGCATCCTCTGTGCACGACAAGATTTGCTTCCAGAATGGGATCAAATCAGAGGAGAATGGTTATGTGACGTCTACATCATGGAGAAGATTCCAATTCATCAAGATCAGACTGAAAATGATGATGAATTTCAAAACTGGTTAGAAATAAAATATCCAGACTTCTACCAGACAGTGATGACAGAAGGCAAGTTCATGTCACTCATACCAGAAGCTCCACCCTTTGAACTACTCCTTCCACCTTTGCGTCCAGACAACAAGCTAGATCCCGTTAAATTCAAGAACATCTACTATGGACTAGCTCTAAATCTCTTGATACAATAGGTTTTATACAATCCAAAGCAGGTTATTCAATGTTTACTAAGAAGGATAGTTCTTTTTTCACTGTTATACTTTGTTATGTTGATGATATGATCATCACAAGAAATTCTATGACTGAAATTCAATTTGTCAAAGATCATTTATATAAGCAGTTTACTATCAAATGATCTAGGCATACTTAAGTACATACTTGGTATAGAAATTGCGAGAAATAAAGATGGCCTTCAATTATGCCAAAAAAAGTATGCACCTGACTTGTTATCTACTGTTGGTTACTTGAGTAGTAAACCATGCTCCACTCCAATGGATGAGAAACAAGCTTTCACTCAACAAGAAAGTCCACCATTGACAGATCATGTATCTTATAGAAGCTTGGTCGGTAAGATGCTCTATCTCACTATAACTAGACCTGATTTTGCTTATTCTATCCAAACACTAACCCAATATATGAGTAATCCATTTGAACTTCATTTAGCTACTACTCACAGTTTACTAAGATACTTCAAGGCCACTCCAAGTTTAGGCCTCTTTCATCCAACTAACAACACTTTTTAAGTTCTGGGGCTTTTAAGAAAACAAAATATCGGACTTCTACCGCGGTGATGATGAAGGAAAGTTCATGTCACTCATACCAGAAGCTCCACCCTTTGAACTACTCCTTCCACCTTTGCGTCCAGACAACAAGCTAGATCCCGTTAAATTCAAGAACATCTACTATGGACTAGCTGAAAAAGAAGGAATCTATAGAAAAGATGAAATTTGGACAAGCTAATGCAAAGGAGGATGTACAAGGATGTTTGGCATCCCCAAAGAATCGCAAATGTTCAAGTACACTGAAGAAGACAACTTGGAATCGGATGATAGGTAAGCTCTACACATATTCTACAATGCACACACCTATCTGAATAAAACTTTCCATCCCAATTGATTCTAAGACATTCATCTCATTGTCTTTCGAGGTATGTACTATTTACATTATTTACATTTCCATTCATGGTATCCTTTTTTTCGATCAAGTTTTGTTAAGTGTTTTGGTTCCATCAAAAAGGGGAAATTGTTGGGAAATATGTAATTTAGTTTTGATGGAAGTTCCAAAATAGGTTGTAATAGGACGGTCGGACACATTAATGATCGATGACTTTGATTCGAGAATAAGATGACCAAATTGAAATGTATAGATACCGATGTAAAAGATAGGTCACATATTGAGGGGGAACTCAAGTATGTAAATGTATAGATATGTCGAGAAGGTCGATGATAAAACATAGTTCACATAAGACAAGAAGACATCGAAGGGAACTCAAGATGTATGAGGTCGGTCAGATAACATCAAGACTCGGATGAACCAAGACTAATATAAGAAGGTCGATGAACTCAAGACTCGCAGACAAAGCGCAAGTCAAGTTGAAAGATCGGTGATGAAGAAGAAGACTCAGATAGAATAAAGAGCACAAAAAAGACTCAATCGACAATCAACGAGGATAACACTGGTGACAATCAAAAAGATACACAAAAACGAATCCTCTCCAAAAGGAATATCAATGCCGAAGTCGCCACAAGAAGAAAAGCGAAAAATCGGAAAGACAGAAAAACAATCATATCCGCCGAAAATTACAAAGACGCGTCACAATCATATATACCTACCTAATATAGCTCGAAATTCAAATTGCTCTCCAACGACTTCTTGATTTCGAGGTCTATAAAATGGGATCGTTCTTCATTTTGAAGAAGAGGTTAAAACAAGTGAAAAAAGCAAGAATAAACACGGAGACATCGCAAAAGAAGCTAAAGCTACAACAAATCTCCACTCACAAGAACACTACATCTGAAGATTATTCTTAGAGTGTTCATCCCATAGTTCTTAGTAAGAAATCATATCCACTAGCATTTTGGCTATCTAAAGCACCAGGATAGATTTCCAGTTGGAACCCTCAATCATTCTTTACCCAAACACAAGTTAGGTCAAGTCTGTAGAGTGAGAACTCATTAAACATCTCAGCTATCCTCTTTGTAGGATATAAGTCCCGCTGGTTACGTTGTAGAGTGGGAACTCGATAAACATCTCGGCTATCCTGAAAAGGATATAAGTCCCGTAGGTTAAGCTTGAGTGGGAACTCGGTAAACATCTCGGCCATCCTGAAAAGGATATAATTCCCGCAGGTTAAAGTAGGTTAAGGTTCCCCTGTGTTAAGGGAAGAGTGGATGTAGGACGGGTTTTGTCCGAACCACTATAAAACGTCTTGTGTGCATTTACTTGCTTTCTTATCGCTTTACACAAGTCACACAACTGAGTTTAAACTGCATATATATTCTAAAGTTAAAGTTCAGTCTGCACTAAGCAACTGATCTGATCAGTCTGACACTTCTGTTAACTGGTTAAAAACTGACTTAAGAATCTGATTGATAAAACTGGTTTTTCAGACGGGTAAAAACAAGCTTCCACACCATTTAGTTAAACTGACAGATATCAAACTAATCTGCCCTCAGGCACTCAGTGAACATCAGTCTAAACTGATACACTGGCACTCTGATCGGGTAATCTGCAGTTCACACCTGATCCGCACGAAAAGTTTTGGAAGTCTATTCACCCCTCCCCTCTAGACTTCCACCCTCACAAAACCCGTTCGGGACCTACAGGGTGTCCGACCTATGTGTTGGACAAGGAAGCCGGAAAATTGGATCCTCGATCAGAATTAAGGTTGTTTGTCGGATACCCCAAGGGAACAAAAGGGTGTATGTTCTATGGTCCCGAAGATCAAAAGGTGGTAATAAGCACCCACTTTAGATTTTTGGAAGACTATATGAACGAAAGAAGACCCAGAAGTGAGATTACCTTAAATGAGCCAAGGGGGCTAGCCTCAATGCCAACTGTACAAGATGACATACCAAACGACACACTTATACAACCGGAGCCTCATCGTAGTGGGAGGGTTGTGAAACAGCCCGAGAGATTCATGGGAATAGGAGAGTCCTTGGACTTGATTCCCGGACAAGACGAATCAGACCCATGGACATATGACGAGGTAATCCAAGATAAGGTTGCAGATTCTTGGCAAATAACAATGAAAGCGGAAATGGGTTCTATGTATCATAACAGAGTGTGGGAGTTAGTTGAACCACTTAATGGGGTCAAACCCATTGGTTGCAAGTGGGTGTATAAGAGAAAAAGAGGACCGGACGGGAAGATGGAAACCTTCAAGGCAAGACTCATGGCGAAAGGTTATACTCAGAAAGAAGGGATCGATTGTTGTGCTCAAGTCCATGCTCAAGTCCATCCGAATTCTCTTATCGATTGTTGTGCATCTCGACTTTGAAATCTGGAAAATGGATGTCAAGACAGCTTTCCTTAAGGGAAGTCTTGATGAAGAGATCTATATGCAACAACCCCAAGGCTTCATTGAAAAAGGCCAAGAACACCTAGTTTGTAAGCTCATGAAGTCCATTTACGGACTCAAACAGGCATCCAGAGCTTGGAACCACTGTTTTGATCATGTTATAAAGTCTTATGGGTTCGATCAAAACGAGTTCGAGAGTTGTGTGTACAAAAAGCGTGTTGAAACTGCATTGGTATTCTTAGTACTATACGTAGACGACATTCTGATCATCGGGAACGATGTAAAGGTGTTATCAGACGTAAGGGCATGGCTTTCAAAATAAATTGATATGAAGGACTTAGGGGAAGCCGCACACATCCTTGGGATCAAGATCACTCGAGATCGCAAGAAAAGGATGATAGGCTTATCGCAAACTTCATACATAGACACTGTCTTGAAACGATTCAGCATGCAAGATTCCAAGAAAGGCTTCGTACCTTTCAAACTTGGAATCCATCTATCCAAGAAAATGTGCCCTAAGACGCAAAAGGAGATAGATGACATGCGAGGCATTCCTTATGCTTCGGCTGTCGGAAGCCTTATGTATGCAATGCTATGTACGAGACCGGATATCTGCTTTGCCGTTGACATGGTGGCAAGATATCAAAGTAACCCGGGGAAAGAACATTGGACGACAGTTAAAAACATTCTGAAGTATCTGAAAAGAACTCGGGATAGAATGTTAATTTATCAGTCAGATAGTCCAATCCCCATCGGCTACACGGACTCGGATTTCCAATCAGACATAGACTCCAGAAAATCTACCTCCGGTAGTGTGTTTTGCATGGGGGGAGGAGCCGTGACATGGAGAAGAGTCAAGCAGAAATGCATCGCAGATTCTACCATGGAAGCCGAATATGTAACTGCTTGCGAGGCAGCGAAATAAGCGGTTTGGCTCAAGAACTTCCTAGTGGACTTGAATGTGGTTCTGAATTTGCCCAGCAGAATCACTGTTTATTGTGACAATGCCGGAGCAGTTGCAAATTCAAGGGAACCAAGAGCCCACAAGGCCAGCAAACACATTGAAAGGAAATACCATCTTATATGAGATATCGTTAAGAGAGGAGATATAGATGTGGCAAAGATAGCGTCAGAAGACAACCTAGAAGATCCATTCACAAAGGGTCTGCCTCTGAATACATTCAAGAGACATGTGGAAGGAATGGGTGTCAAGACCGTTGCCAATCTATTTTTGAGTATAAGTGGGAGAAATTGTTAGGTTCGTGTAGGTGACATTAGATGTCACGTATTAGGAACTACACGAGACATGTTGTAGTATACTTAAAAGCAGACTTTGAGTATAAGTGGGAGATTGTTGGGATTATACTGAAAAGTATGCTTTTACTTTGTATAATCAAACTGAATTTTGGACTTATTTACTGAAATAAATTGTTTATCACTGATGTTTTAAATATCATCGAATGTTACATATATTTACTGCATAACTGTTCAATAAATCGTACGTGTTACATTGTAGTTAATTTAGTGATACCAGATCACAAAAGATTAAATTAACAGTCCCTTGTAACTAAAAGTACGCCATTCACGACCTAGATGGAAATGAACAATCCATCGTGAAAGGTTGAAGTGTAAGGCTCAGATTGGCTTGTCTTGACCAAGAGATTACACTAGTGCATGACCGATGCACTGAATAGGACCTACAGGAGGACAAATTCTTCATAACTAAACAAGGAAGAATTAGACCTCAGTGGTTCGTTATTTCTTAATCTTCGTTCCTTAAATAGGATCACGTGTGGTTGGTAACTATTGTTTTGACTTATCATGGGTAGAGAATCAATGAGATTCAATACTTTTTATCTTGGGCAATATTATTGGTCACATGTGATTGCTAAGATTAAATACGAAGAATCATGTGCAAGTACGCTTGTTCGATTTGCCCCCTTGGGAGGTTCATAAGCTTTATCATACCAAATCTTGCAAGTGGAACTAGTTTTCGGTATGGATAGTAATGTTGAACCGTTCCTTGACCAAGGACAAAAGATATTAATTAAGTGAAAGCTATTTCAGTGGCTTGAATTAATTATTGGGCTAGATAATCTTAAACATGGGAAATAATAACCGGGAGCCATATTGACTGTAATATGGGTTAAGATGAATAGTGCAATATTAATTATGTAGTGGGATTAATTAATATTTATGGGCTTGAATAATATTGTGGCTCAATATTGATAATTCAAGATCCATTTGAAGGTCCAATCTTAATTCTCCTAAAGGCCCCCTAAGTAGCCCAACATATAGTCCAATAACTGAAAAAGGTGCTTAAAAATAAAATAAATATTTGTTGCTAATTTTCCATTTTTTTCGAAAATTATGGATGAGAGGGGAGAAAGATTTTCTTTGAATTTTGTTATGGAATGAAGATATGTATTCTTGGAATACAAGATTATCTCATTAAATTCAAGAAATCTCCCACTTGGTTATTCATATGTAGAATTCGAAAATATTGAAATATAAAGGGCAAGAAAGATTTTCTTGATTTTCTTGAAAAGATATTATGAAAGATATGTATTTCTTGAAATACAAGAATATCTCATAAATTCAAGAAGATCCAAATCTTGGAATCTTGACCTAAAAATTTTGAAAAATCCATAACTTGATGGGGTGGGATTTTTTGTGGAATATTTTAATTGTGGAGAAAAGAATATAGGAGATATATTCAAGATTTCTTGGAGATCAAGAAAAGATTTTCCCACATTGTTTTTCTTCCCAAATTTTCGCCCAACACCTATCTATAAATAAGGGATGATTCTTTCATTCCAAAGTACAATTCCATGTGCTGGAAAAATTAGTAAATCCACAAAGGTGGTGCAACATAATTTATTTTCCTTTTGTTAATTGTTCGCAAGTGTCCTACCACCGGATAGTCGAGCAAGGATTAAGGGAATACTTGGGAAGTTCTTTTGGTGAGTCTAACAAACAAAGCCATTGTCATCCCAAGAGGTACGTTCACCTAAACTCATAGAATTTCGCATGCGTAGGATTTACGTGAATTAATTATATTCATGATTTGTTGTTGGATTATTATTTGAATTAATATAGGATTAATTCATGCTAGTAATAATTATAAGAATTAAATTTGTATTTAAATATTCATCCCGAATAGATCCGGGTAACTTATTCCCCAACAGTATAGTCAGCAGATATAGATCAGGTTAGATTTTGAAGAAATCAAGACTCAAGAAGTTTCAAGAATGAAGACTCAAGAAGTTTCAAGAAAATCAAGACTCAAGAAGTAATCAAGACTCAAGAAGTTTCAAGAAATCAAGACTCAAGAAGTTGTCAAGAAATCAAGACTCAAGAAGTTTCAAGACTCAAGATGTCATCAAGACATTGAAGACTCAGTATGTCACTGAAGACACTAAAGACTCAGTATGTAACTGAAGACACTGAAGACTCAAGATGTCATCAAGACTCAAGATGTCATCAAGACATCAAGACTCAGATGTTATCAAGACATCAAGACTCAAAGATGTTACTAAAGACACTGAAGACTCAGTATGTCATTGAAGACTCAGAAGACACTGAAGACTCAGAAGATACTGAAGACTTAGAAGATACTAAAGACCCAGTAGTTACCGAAGACTCTATAAGATACTGAATACTCAGTATAACCTGAATGTTCAGAGGCACTGAATAATATCTATCTGAAGACTACAAAACTGAGAAAAATGTGAATATTCAGAAAAATAGATATTGCCCAAGACATTCATATGCAGACAAAAGGAACTAAGTCTAAGTGTTGTTTAAGGTTATCTCATTCAGAGAGATTGACCAAAAAGAGCCGTTATGTTTGTCTACATTTACTGAAGACAAGAACCAATCGAGGAAGACAAGACTGCACTTTTTTATCGACCTTTGAAAAGCAACAAAACATTGAATCATGTCAGTAGTACTATGTTCCAGACTGCAAAAATTGGTGATTGGCTACATGAATGCATATTTCCAAAAACATGCAAGGGAGTATTCAAACCCTAAACATAACCTTTCATCAAACACCGTAAGAGGAAACTCATGAAGTTATCTCCTCCAAAGGATAGTTTTTCAAGAGTGACCTTGGTGAAGTTTGTTGGGATATTTTAGTTTTGATGAATTATGCCAAAACATTATCAACTTGTGTTTTTGAAGCTAATCTACAGATAATAAGTTGAGGGGGAACGGGAGAACAAATTGAGGGGAACTCACTTAAATCGTATATAGATGATCGAGATCGACGAGGTTTAGATTTAGACCGATCAAGATCGGATGAGTAAGATGAGTTTCGAGTTAACGATGAGCCGAGCAAAAAAATCAGAAGAGAAGAAAAGCTAAGCCGCTTGATCAAGATCGATGACCGGATGACCGATCGGATGACCGTAAACAGACTGATCGATGATCGGAAGAATGCACGAGCCGATCCGGTGATCGAAGAGCGCATAAGCCGATCAGAAAGAAACCGACCGTAAGATCGTAAGAGAAGGTTGCAGATCGTAAGAGGAGCAGATGAGAGACTAATCGAGATCGAGATCGATATGAAGATGAGCAGATGATCAAGATCGACGTGATTGAGATCGACATGCTAAACCGATATGTTAACCTAATATGCTAACTCGATGTATTTATCCGATGCGATATACCGATATGCCGACTGATGCTATAATCGATCCGATCATGTGAGCCGATCGATCAAAGTAGAAGAAATCGATATCGAGAACTAGAAATCAGATACCGATCGTAAAAAGAAGTCATCTCAAGAGAAGTCATCGAAGTCATATTCATCGAGAATCGTAACGCTACCGATGATCGGATTACTCGAAAAGCTAGTGACCGAGGGTCGATTAATCAAGACGAAGAATCGAACTCGGTCCAACCGAAAGTGTCAAGATGCGATCGCATAAGGTCCGCTGAAGAGAAGTCAGCTGAAGGCTCAGATAGACCTGAAGGCTCAGATGAAACTGAAGACACTGAGACTCAGAGAATCCTGAATGATTCCAAGGCGAGGAATCTGAGGAATATAGCCGTTAGAATCAGCTGACGTGGACCAACGAGAGGAAGACAACCAGCCTGGAAAAGCTGCAAAAAGCTACAGAATAGTATGGATTTGAATGTGACTCCATCCAACGGTAACATTCAAATCCACACTATAAATATTAGTTCTTCCTTCATAATTCGGTGTGGAAAAATGCGTGAAACATCCATCAAGCCAAATCATCTAGCATTCCCACCATAGAACACAGAGAAAGAAATACACACATATATTCAAAGAGTGTTCTAGAACCCAATCTAAGCAACCCACGATGTATCCTAAGCTTAGAGAGATTTTCCCATCCTTAGCATTGAGGCTAAACAAATGTAAGGGAAAATCTCAACCTAGTTGGAAACCAAACAAACCTTACCCAAATCAGTCGGTTAAGTTTGTAGGTGAGTGTGAACTCGGTAAACATCTAGCAATCCCGTAAGGGAGGGTAGGCAATCTCGAGTGAGGGTGATAAGTCCCGATTGGAGTGTGAACTCGGTAAACATCTGTAGGCAATCCCGTGGAGGGTGATAAGTCCCGTTGGAGTGAGAGCTCGTTAAATATCTAGAGGCGAACCCGAGAGGGTGATAAGTCCAGTTGGAAGGAATTTCCCTAGGAACAGGGAGAGTGGATGTAGGAGCTTGAGCCTCCGAACCACTATACATTGTTGTGTTATTTACTGTTTTATGTTCTTATATTGTCATATGCATTTGATTATAAGCAAAACACAACACATGAGCTTAAAAATCAAAATCTGTAAATCACTATTCCCTCACCCCTGTTTTTATATGCATTTCATGATTATTCCGCATTTCATGGGTTTTCCACCGGGCCCATCAAAGTTGCCTACAAATACTAGCTCATTCATAGAAAGTGACTGACTTCTTCTTTTCAGGTTCAGAGGATGTTTTATCATTCTTTTTCAGGCTAAGTCTGGTGATTCTCTTGATCAGTTCTCCTGAGTCATGTTCCTGTTTCTTCTGAACACAAGTAGATTCATCAAAAACAACATGAGGTGTTTCTTCCACAATAAGAGTCCTACAGTTGTAAACTCTAAAGGCTCTACTGACTTCAGAATATCCTAAGAATATCCCTTCATCTGCATTTCTATCAAAAGCTTTCAACTGATCTTTACCATTATTGTGTATGAAACACTTGCAACCAAACACACGAAAGAAAGAAACAAGAGGCTTCCTTTCATTCCACAGCTCATATGGAGTTTTTCCTTGGTTCTTGGTCAGCATGGATCTGTTCTGAGAGTAGCATGCAGTGTTGATAGCTTCAGCCCAAAATCTCTTAGGAATATTAGCTTCAGCAATCATTGTCCTTGCAGCTTCTTTCAGAGTCCTATTTCTTCTTTCAGCAACACCATTCTGTTGTGGGGTCCTTGCAGCTGATGTTTCATGAGTTATTCCATTTGCTGCACAATAATCAGATATAATATGATTGATAAACTCAGTTCCTTTATCTGATTTGATTTTGACCACACTCAGATTCTTTTCAGTACTGAGCCTTTTCAGTAGTTCAGGCAGTTTTGTCTGAGTCTCTTTCTTACTGAGTAAGAATATGGCCAATGTGTATCTAGAGTAGTCATCTACTACCACAAGTGTGTATTTTTTGCCATTAGTGCTCACAAGTGTTACTGGACCAAAGAGATCCATATGTAACAGTTGTAGTATGCTATCTGTAGAAACATCTACTTTGCTTTTGAAAGATGCTCTGATTTGTTTTCCTTTCTGACAAGCATCACATACATGATCTTTACTGAACACTTCATTGGGTAACCCCCTCACAAGTGCTAATCTTGCAAGTTTATTCAGGGTTTTGAAGTTTAAGTGTTCATTCTTTTGTGCCACAACCAACTGGCATCAGTGGAACTTTTTGCAACCAAACATGTATCTTTAGGAGTTGAACTCCAATCAGCAAGATACACATTTCCTTTTCTAGTACCAGTCAGTAAAATTTTCTGTGAAGTATTGTCTTTTACATAACATAAGTTCTTTGAGAACTCAACATTGAATCCTTTGTCACAGAATTGACTAATATAAAGCAAGTTATGCTTTAGACCAGACACATATGAAACACCATGGATATGAATAGAGTCAACTTCAAAATTTCCATATCCTTCAGTTTGTTCTTTGGAATTGTCTCTAAATGTGATCTGAGGGTCTTTTTGCTCAATATAGTCAGTGATTAGTTGCTTATATCCTGTCATATGTCTTGAACATCCACTATCCAGATACCATAAAGCAGGAGCCAATTCATTTCCACTCATCAGTGTTATGTTGTATTCATTCAAATTTCGATGCTTTTTTTTCCTTCACCTGAAAAACAGATCAGTTCTTAGGTACCCATTTGGTGTAGGGTCCTACCAGGTTAGCTGTACCTTTTGGAACCCAAATTTGCCTAACAACTCTAATTATTTTAGAGTGGCTGATTTGTCTCCCATAAACATCTACATACACATTCACCACCCTAGGTGCCTTGGCAATATCCTGTGTATGAGTGCCAGCCTTAGCATGAACATGAGCCTTAGAGTTCTTCTTGGGTTCAGGCCTTTTGTTCAAGTGCCTTAGCTTTTGTGCAACCGGGTCTCTGTCTCTCTGTGACTTGGGTTCAGGAAACCTTTACCCTTAGGCAAGTGGGGTTTAGGTTACTGTCTCAGATTGAAATTGGGGGTCTTTTCAAGTCTGAGGACTTGGTCTTTTAGGTTGAGAATATCTCTCTTTGAGTGTTTCTCTTTTGAAAATTTCTCGATGGTTCGGTCTGAGATCTCTTTAGGTTGGTATTCTTAGCCCGAGGCTTTGAAGTACTGGCCTGAAGATTTCCTACTGAGTGCTCAGGTTTTCTAGCCTTTTCTTGAGGTCTGGGCTTTCTTCCCTGAACCTTCAGTTTTTCTGAAACCATAGGTCCTTTACCCTTGTCTAAAACTCTGGGCAGTTCTTCAGTAAGAAGATTAGGTGCCACTGGTTTAACTAAGACAGTCTTGGTGCTACTAGAAGCAGCATTCAGAAGACCTTGTGAGGTTCCCCCTGGAATGTATCCCAATCCATCTTTTATAGTTGCAGGTCTTTGATAACTCTGAATTTCATCTATCACTTTAGATGCAAAATTCAATAGAGCTAACTTTTCTCACAAGACTATCCTCACATTTCTTTAGAGTTTCATGCTTCTCAAAGAGGTCATTGAACTCAGTTATGATAAGATGAATCTCTTTAGTGGATTTCTCTAATTTTCCATTCAGGATTTCTATCACCTTCTTTTTTTCTGAGAGTTGTACTTTCAGAACATCTAGTTCATTAGTAGTTCCCATTAATTGAGAAGTGATCTCAGTATTTTTAGAGTCTTTCCACTTTAGATTCAGCAGTCAGTTCCTTGTTCTGCTCTTGAGTTTCAGTGAGCAGTTCTTGTAACACAGAATAGTCCTTCATAAGATTCTCAAATGAATCCATCAGTCAAAGTTATCATTTCTGAGTTGAACTTGAGAACTCATGTGCTTGTGTAGGAGCAACAACAGAGAGATAGAAGAATTTACCTCCTCTACTGACCATAAGGCGATATATCATCAACATCACTATCTGAGAAAATTTCATCTGAGGAACTGGAACCTTCTTCAGAATGTTCTTCTTCCTCAGCAATCATAACTTTCTTGCTGGAGAACTTCTTGTCTCTCTTGGCTTGTCTTTCCTTTCTTTCTTTAGCACTCATCTCAGGACAATCATATTGAAAGTGACCTTTCTTCTGACAGTTGTAAAATCTGTTGGTATCATCATCCTGATCACTTTCCTCCTTGGTTTTGGAGTTCTTCTTCTTGGATGAGGATCCTTCAGCTTTCTGGTCCTTTCTTTTCTCAGTGTATCTGTCCTCAGCTTTTGAGTCTCTCTTGTACCTGTGATTCCTGTAATATTTCTTATATTTCCCATATCTGCTATTGAGTCTTTCAAACCTCCTTGCCATCAGTACTAGCTTATCCTCCTGTTCATCCTAATTTTTGGCAAGTGAGTTCTCAGACTCTCTAGTCTTACAGGATTTCACTTTGGCTTTAAAAGCCACATTCTTGCTAGATGAAGAATCATCTTTGCTGTCAGATTTCTTAGTTTTCTTGTCAATCACAAACTCATAAGCTTTTAGTTCAGAGAAAATTTGTTGATATGGCATGGAATCAATATTTTTGGTGTTTTCAATCACCACAGCATGTATATCCCATTTCTTAGATAATCCTCTAAGAATTTTCAGTGCCACTTCTCTCTGTGGGTATCTTTTCCCAAGAGCATTCAGATCATTCATGATGCTAGTGAATCTGACCTCAAGTTTGTCAATGGATTCACTATCTTCCATTTCAAAGCTATCGAACTTTCCAATAGCAACAAAAAAATTGTTTTCCTTAATATGATCTGTGCCTTGACACATAACAGCAAGTGTGTCCCATATTTCTTTTGCAGTTTCACAGTGAGAAGTCATCCCCATAACACCATCATCAATAGTGCTATATAAAGTATCTTTAGCAATGTAGTCAAGATTGACTAACTTTCTCTCATCAGGAGTAAGTTGATCATCAGATTTTGGAAATTCATCTCTGGGATCATTCCTCTCAGTATTAGTGATTCTGGGATTCACAACAGTAAATTTGAATGGTCCTTTAGAAACCACTCTCCACATTCTTTCATGTTTTGAATACAGATGAGCCTGCATTCTCAATCTCCATAGGTCATAGCTCTCAACAGAGAACATATGAAGTTTCTTAGAAGGCATGATGACTGAGCCTTGTAAGATATCAGCAAACAGATCTATTCAGTAGACCACCAAAGTCTTTCAGCAAATTAGACTATGGCTACCAAAGCAAGTGGTCAAAATGAACCACTGCTCTGATAACACTTGTTGGTTCCGGTGCTAACGAGTTTCACACGTGTATGTGGGGGAGAATACACGTGTTAGGTGATTTTTAAAACTTTTCTTTCACTGAGGTTAGATGGGTCAGGTTATCCTGATGATTTGGCCATGAGAAGCACAGATTGCCCTGAGTCAAAGTCTACTAAGACAATGATCCTAAGCTGCTTTCAGAAGCTTTAGATTAGCCAAACTGGGCCTGAGTTTATCAGAGATCCTGAGGCGCTTGGATCAGATAATTATCTTACTGAACCCTCAGTAGAGTTAGTTCAGTTTGGTAACTATCTGTTCTAGCTACTCAAGTGTGCGGAATGGTTGGCCCTATGTTTATACTCGTTTTAGCTTTGCTGAAAATCTTCCTTTTAATAAAACAGTGATTAAGGTTGTGATCAGTTTGATGCAAGTTCAGTGGATTGGTTCCAAGTGAATATCAGTGAATTATGCTTTCAGTGAAAAACATGCAACCGATAATAATGCAGTACATAAAGCAAAACAACACAACAATTATAGTGGTTCAGAGACTCAAGCTCCTACATGCACTCTCTCTGACCTTCAGAGAAATTCCTTAACAACTTCCTAAAGCTTTCTGGTTAACTCACTGTAGCTTACTCACTTTTCTACTTTGAGTTTTCTGGCTGACTCACTGCAGCTTACTAACTCAAACACACACAAGTGTTCAGACTACCACAAGTAGCTTACTAACTTCTTCTCTAGAAGTGAGTTAGCTTACTAACTCTTTACAACTCCAACTCACCAACAAAACACACACAAACTACCTTAACAAAGGGGTTTGGGTTTTGGGTTGGTTTCCAACTAGGATGAGATATCCTTTACAATAAGAATAATGCAAAGGCTAGGATATCTCTATTAAGCTTTGGATATTTCTTATCAATCTAGGCTTAGTGAATGAGCTCTCTTCAATGTGAAACACTTGGGAAATTCTAGGTTTTTCGAGTGCTTTTTGTAATAATACTCAGACAAAGAAGTTCAGGATGGAAAAACTCAGGATGGTGAGACTCAAGATGGAAATTCTCCACTGAAGGAAAGCCAACACACTGAAGCTGACCAATCTGAACATACAACAGTTCAGACTCAGGTACGTAATGCCGATGAAGATGTGGTCACAGCTTAGGAAAACTCCGAATCTATCAACCAAAGGGGAACAAATGTATCTGATAATGTTCTGAATAGAATTTCCCCGAGGAAGATGATTCTTTTTCTCCTTTTCTGTTGTTCCCTGAATTTAATGAACTACCTGAACATAACATTTCTGATGTTGAGGATACTACTGAAGGGGGAACATCCAGGAGAAAATGGTTGGATAATCATCCTATAAGTCAAATTGTGGGTGATCTATCAAATGGTGTCAAAACAAGAAGGTTCCATGGAGAAAGTGCTCTGTTCTGCTGCTTCCTATCTGAAAAAGAACCTACTGAGATTGAAGAAGCTCTACAAGATTCATTTTGGATTATTGCTATGTAAGAAGAGCTGAATCAGTTCTCAAGGAATGAAGTTTGGGAGCTAGTGGATAGACCTAAGAGGCACAATGTGATTGGAACTAAGTGGGTGTTCAAGAATAAGAGAGATGAAAACAACAAGATTGTGAGAAACAAGGCAAGACTAGTTGCACAAGGTTATTCCCAAGAAGAAGGCTTGGATTATGATGAAACCTTTGCACCTGTTGCAAGACTAGATGCCATCAGATTGTTTCTTGCATATGCTGCCCACATGAAATTCACAGTCTATCAGATGGATGTGAAAAGTGCATTTCTGAATGGTGTGCTTAAGGAAGAGGTTTATTTGGAACAACCTCCTGATTTCAGATAGAATGACCAAGTTTACAGGCTCAGGAAAGCCTTGTATGATCTTAAGCAAGCACCCCGAGCATGGTATGATACCCTTTCTCAGTTTCTTACTGACTACGGTTTTATCAAAGGAACTATTGATAGGACTCTGTTCAGGATAGAAGATGGGAAAGACATCTTACTTGTTCAGATTTATGTAGATGACATCATATTTGGATCTCCAAATCATCAGTTGTGTGAAAAGTTTTCTACCCTGATGAAAGGAAAGTTTGAGATGTCAATGACGGGGGAGATGAATTTCTTTCTTGGACTCCAGGTGAAACAAACTAAGGAATGAATTTTCATCAATCAAGCAAAATACACCAGAGATCTGATTGCAAATGTATGGTGTACAAAATTACAATGCATTTAGAATTCTTATGAATACTAACTACAAGATGGATCCTGATCCTGAAGGCAAATCCGTAAATCACATTGATTATAGAGGGATCATTGGATCACTGCTATATCATAGCAAGTAGGCCTGATATAATATTTGCTATTGGGATATGTGCAAGATACCAAGCTAATCCTAAGGCTAGTCATATGGAGGCTGCCAAAAAGATTCTGAAATATCTTAAAGGCACTGTGAATAGAGGATTATGGTATCCAGATGATGATAACCTTGAATTAACTGGTTATTCAGATGCTGATTATGGAGGATGTAGAATTGACAGGAAATGTACCACATGAACTTGACAATTTCTTGGAAGTAAACTGATATCATGGTTTTCAAAGAAACAAACCTCAAGAGCAACCAAAGATTATTTGAAGTTGAATACATGGTCTGCAGGGAAGCCGTTGTGTCTGATTTCTTTGGCTCAGACAACAATTGAGGGATTATAAGATTATAGCCAATGAAGTACCTATATTTTGTGATAATAATAGTGTAATTTTTATTACACAAAATCCGGTATTGCACACCACATGTAAGCATGTTGATATCAGACATCACTTCATCAGAGATCATGTTGAGAAGAAAGACATCAGGATGGAGAAAATTCATACTGATAAACAGAGAGCTGATATCTTGACTAAACCTTTGGTTGAATCAAGGTTTCAGGAACTATCAGTTGAATTAGGTATGTTGGATCCAGGTGAATAAAGCAAATCTGAAAAATTGAAGGTTTTTAGATGCATGAAGTTTTCTCAGGTTTTTACTGAAAAACTCAGGATAAAATTGAAAATACTGAACACTGAGTCTTGGGAAACTCAGTTATTTTGAAGATCAAGATTCGAAGATTATATCGACCTTTTTCAAGATCAAGACCTCGATTTAGTACTCAAGAAGATTATCTTCGACATTTTATCAAGGTCAAAACTCAGTAAGACTGATGGAGGAAATTAGTCTGAAGAAGTATTGACTCATGCAACACATTTATTGTCTAACTGAATCTCAGTATTGGCAATAAATAACATAACACCTGAAGGAATATTTGTGGCGGGACCTTTGAAATACACGAAGAAAGTCAAATGGTCTGCAGGAACAGTAATTAAATGCATTGTTCATTAATCACCAATAAGGATAAATTGGTGGCTTTATATTTGTGAAATCGTCCTTTCATATACCCGATTTAGTCGGTGTTTAATCTCTACCGTTGATTTCTTCATCCATGCGATTTTCCATGAATCAAATCCTATATATCTATTAAAGAATTCCTTCAAAGCCCGATTCCAAATAGCCTTCATCTTCAAAACACTCTGCTTCAAAAACTCTCGATTGCCCAGAAATTATCATCTTTCTCAAAACCCTTTACCAAAAAATTCTCCAAAAAATGACGTTCTCTGTATACGACAAGCTTGCCATTTCTAATAAACCTTGGTACGAATATGTCGTATCTCTCGAAAGCTCATCAAATGCAACTCACGAAGAGGAAGCGTTACATATGATTCGGTTGGCAAAGCTTACTTGTCTGGTTACGAATCAACCAGAGGCAAAATAAGCAAAAGAGGTAATAGAGTTTATCTCGAATTTGAAGTTAGATGATGAGGATTGTATAGAATAGCAGATTACTGTATCGCATTTAGAGCATAGTTCAAAGTATGTGGATTTTGTTAGGGAATTGTTATCCCTAAAAATTTTAATGCCATATATGAACTAAGCGATAGAGGAGAAGACCCTACGGTTTATATGATGGGTAGGGAGCAAGAATATCTGGATAAGATTGCAGAGCATCCAGTAAAATTCGAAGCTATTCTGAATAAAAGGCATTTGAAGCCTAAATATCGAGTATTGCTGGACATTGTAAGTAAATGCATCATGAGTCGGTCTGGCATCTTTGAACAGATAAGCACGCCTAAGTTGAGGTTGATGGCGGCGATTGAAGATTCACCCACCACTGCATTCAACTGGCTACACTATTTAATCAAAGTGGTGAGTGATCAAGCCAAGCAAGTTCAAAAGGTGAATGGATCTGTTGTTGTCAAAGGAAAGATCCTTCATGCAACCAAGATTGCATTCATCTTGGAAATGTGCAGAGAAGAAGAGGATATCTTTGTCAATTCCTCATCCTTTCCAAAGTCAAAAATCCTGTTCAAGCCACCAACAACAAAGAAGACTTTGAAAGGCAGGAAAGAGAAAAGCTCTAAGTCTCAGGAGGAGACCGCTGAAGAAGGAGCTGATGAAGCCAAACAAGTCAGGGGGAAAGCCCTGATGCAAATAAAAAGAGAGAAAGGAGAAACTCTAAAGAAGAAAACATTGGCCCCTCAGAAACGTAGAAAACTTCAAACTATTATCGAGGGCGAGGTCAGAGTCCAAAGATGACACCGAGGAAATCCAACCCGGCGGTTCAAAGAAGGGCCGAAATCTCCACCGCACCAGGTTCTAGCTCAGTTGTGACAATTCAGACAAGATCAAGAAACCGAGGAATGAGGTTTTCTCCGAGGTACTTCGGAACTTCTCTCGAGCTCGGATAAAATTTCTCAGAAATATTCAAGGGACCTCGTGTTCCCATGAAGAGATGCTTGTTCGGACCTCGATGATCTTTAAATCTTGCATTATGGGTTCGGCGGGAGTTAGCATGGTCCCGAGCCTCGAGAACTCAGATGGAGCCGAATTTGGATGCGATATCGCCCCGAAAGTGAACCATTTTCGATCCTCAAAGACCGTTCCTATCTTTAACTATTGCAGAACTGAGCACCCGGCTCCAGGTGGAAAAAGTTGTACTCCTCCAGGAGATTGAACATATCCGAGAGTCCAAAGATGAAGAAGGAGAGGCGAGTTCAAAGAAACCGAATATAAAATGGCGCTATGGAAGGAAAGGTTGATGTAGTCAAAACCGAAAGCTCAAGGGGGAACGGTTCATCCCGGAGAAGAATGATCTAATGATCAAGAAGCCGAGAAATGGGATATCCAAGATGAAAAGAGATGATGACCTTTCAAAGATCTCTTCTTCGCACTCAAAACCATAAGCAAAGAGATATCATCCTGAATCAAACTCTTCCAGAGATGCTGAATATAGCCTCCTTTAGAGGAGAGGATTGATGGAATCTTTGCCGAGATCAAGTTGTTTTCGAAGAACCTATCTACACTCAAAGTTCTTCGATTCGGTAGAAGGATGGAAGACCAAGCTCGTAATGAAAAATGTTGATTTTGATGAGCTAAGAAAGATTTTGAAAGGTGGTCGATAAAAGAGAAGAAGGAAGCTAATATTGATGCCTCAAGGTTCTTTAAATCCAGAAGGAGATGAGGATCAAGATAGAGAGGGTGACAAGCAAGATGATGTTGAAAAGCAATCTCAGATGGAGAAGGAAACCGATCTTTGAAGACCGATATCTCACATCCGATAAGTTGGATCAACATGGGGATGAAATTTAGACTCTTGGTATCTTTTTGGTACTATTAAACATTATGATGAAAAGCCATTTGTTTTGAAGTTCCTATCTTTAAATCTATTCTCGATATGCGAGGTGCCGAGGCTGAATTTGGAGCACCCTTTTTTTTATTTTCATTGTGGAAAAAGTTGTACTCACTCCGGAGATTGATCTTTTATGTCTATCCCGGAGAAATTGGAGGAATAAGTGGTGCCAATGGTGGAGAAAGTGGGTTTTCAATTCAAGAAGAAACCTTGGCAAGCCAATCTCGAGGTATTGATAAATTCTCGGAAACTCGAGTTCATCTTGAAAGGACATTTGCAACTTCAAACATCTCTCTCTTGCAGATAAAATGACTACTATGGAAGGAAATGGGGGTTTGCATTTGTTCTTATCTCAGTGTTCCCATGAGTCATTGTTGTCGTTGAGGGTGTGAGAACTCGGATGACTTAAACATGATTCTCAAATAGCCAATCAAGGATCATCAAGAATTGGATATTGATGATGCAATCAAAAACACTAAGTTAAGTGTTGTTTAAGGCGATCTACATCATATGTTTGTTTTCTTAGAGAGTTTAGTAAGATCTCTTCTTACTACGAAAGATACTAGGTATCTCATGATGGATGCTACATGAAATGCCTTAGAGGTATTCAAATTGGTATACCCATCCAGAAACCATTTGATGTAGTTCCACTTATATGTGTTCACGTGTGTCTCTAGGACCCTTTTAGTGGGAGCGATGTGATACAAATCCTTTTCCCAAGACTTGAGGTCAATCTAGATTGATAAGAAATATCCAACATGTGTGGAGTGATGAACTTTGACCAAGACCCAAAGACGTTTATACTCTTCCATGGGTAGATATGGCTTGGATTGAGTTCATCACTTGTGTGTGTTTGAGTTAGTAAAACCAAATTGAGTCAGCGAGTAAAACTGGTAAAAAGTCAAAGTACTTGTTTAGTTAGTGCGTGGTAGTTGAGCCAAGAAAAGGATTTATTCCTCAAAGTGGATTTAGAGAGAATACTCATCTTCTCATCATAATTGGATCAAAATTCGTTAACGCGAACGCATCAACTTGAACTTTTTTTATTGGTCAAGTGTGACGTAAGAACAAATGATCAATTAGTGATTAGAGATAATATGATTAAGTTATTTGAATAGGCACTTCATCATGTTCAAGACTAATCGAGTATTCGTACAAAATGAAAGGAGAAAGAAAATTTTAAAATAGCTCATCATATTTTCGTGTTACAAATAGTTGCACGTTTTTCGACATAACGTCTTTCATATATTGAGAATGTATGATTTATTGTCTAGGTTCAATTAAGATTATGTTTAGTTTGACTAATCTAATTTCGATATATGAGGGTCGTTGATGGGTCACAACAAGTAGTTTCCTTTTAAGGATAATAGTTGGTTGATTAAATGTTAAATTGAATTTAATATTTAATTTATGGAGAATTAATTAATAATAGATTAATTTGAAATTTATTATTATTAATGTTTAATTAAAAAGGAATTCCCAATAATAATATTTGGAATATTATTGTAGGATTTAATATATATAGAAACAAATTGTAGAGATTTGACATATATAAATTCGTAGAGATTTATATTTGCATAATTAAATTAAGGAAAAATGATTAAGTTAATTGGCGCGAAAGATAATCGAGTAAGAAAACTATCAATTTCGATTTAAAAAGATTTTTTCTATCGATTCAAGACCGTTAGTTTGATTAATCAGAAGATATAAAACTATCGATTCAAAGTTTTTAAAAGATAAAAAACTATCAATTTATAAATTTATGGATAATTAATTAACATTTTAATTTGAAATCGTGTTTTGTTTAATTTATATTTTATATCTTTATTGCATGTTTTTATTATTTTTTTATTTTTAGGGTTTACGGTTCAAGGTTACGGTTCAGGGGGGTTTAGGGTTCATGGTTCAAGATTTAGGGTTCATCATTTAGGGTTTAGTGTTCAGGGTTTAGGGTTTTAGCCAAAACAACATGGTAAATTTTTAAAATATTTTATATTTTATTGAATTGATAGTTTATCACGATTGGGGTTTTTTCAAGTTCATCATTCGAATTGATAGTTTTATCTTTCGGCTGGATTGATAGTTTTCTATCTTCCGGGCCTTGAATCGATAGAAAAAAAAAAATTTTGCTTTTTAAATTGATAGTTTTTTACCATCTTTTCGTACTCGAATTGATAAAACTCCTTAAATTAAAGGGATTTAAGTTAAATAAAGATTAGAGATTTTATTTCCCAATCTTGTCAGCTTAGTTTTTAAAGTGTGTCTCTCTATATATACATACTCTTGGGAATTTACAAACAACGTTAATTCATATTACTGAAGGATTTTCAATTTTATTTTGCCTAAAAAAAAACCTTTTAATTTGGTTTTGTTTAAACTGCTGGTTTATTAGCAAATTAAAACCAAAATTAAAAATCAGCCAGCACACACGATTTTGCTTTCGGCCTTTCGTCTTCTTTGTCATGTCTCTGGTTCATCTTTTCGGCGGTGATCCGTTGTGAGTCAACCCGGGCGGCGCAAATCTGTTATTCGCGGTGGTGCTGGGCACTGAACCGCGATCCAGAATACCAATGAGTCGAGCGTCTTCGTCTTCGATGCGGCGGATTTCGATGGGTGGTTTTCTGAACCGCCATCGATATCTGGGTCTTCAGCAACGAGCGATTACCTCCGCAGACATGGCGTCGATATCTGTTGAGATCGATTCGCTGTCGAGGTAGATGTTTCGTGGGACGATCTGCATCTGGATGATACGGGGGTGGCGACGATCCGCCTCGCGATGGTGCTAAGCACCGATCTGGTTGCGATTTCGCCGGGCGAGAGAGCATATCGAGGTCGCTCCGATTCTAACGCGAATGGCGGCATTGGTCGATGTTGGGCCATCGGACGGCGGACCCCCAACTCCTGCTTTACGAATTCGTAAAGCCAACACGCCTCACTTCTTGGCTGTAACGACGAAAATTTTAAAGGGGCCTGGGTTGAGAATTTGATTATCACCCGGCCCATCTAAGCAATTGTTAGACAAATTGCAATCAAGCCCCTGAATTTTCTTTAATTCTGCAGCAGAGTTCAAGGCATGTTTGGCTGAGTTGGTTTCATTAAATTTGGGTTTTATATTAAACTTTTTCTAATAAATAATAAAGGAAATTTTGGTTGGACCAAAATTTTATGAGAATTATTTAATAAAAATTTAAATAAAGATTAATTTTGGGCAAAATAATTTTGAAAAGGAATTTTAAAATGACCAAAAGTTTAGAACTTGTTGGTGGGTTTTTAGCACTATTTACCTACGAATAATTGACGTACATGTTTATTTAATTTACGTGTTAATAAATTGTTATGCATGTGTTAAAAAGTTTTGAATTTTACACGTGCTAGCTATTTTTATTAAGATTTAATAATTGTTTAGACTTTAAAATTGAATTTTGAAATTCAATGAGTCTTGATAATTAATTAAATTCCCACTTGGTTAACTTGTTTATTTAAATTCGTTAACGCATTTATAGTCCGCATTATAATTGTTTGGGTAGGCGGCGCCCAATAATTGTCGGACCTTATTAATTATTTGGGTAGACTGCGCTCATATAAGTGTTAGTCCGTATAATATCATGTTCGGGTAGGCGGCACCCAATAGATGCTCAATATCATGTAGATTAACATGTTGGATCTTGATTAAGCAATTAATACCGCGCCTTTAAAACGTTCCTCACTAAAATATAATTTTCATTAAATTGAACGATGTCTTCCATCAAAATTAAAAGTAAACCGGAGATTTCGTTCCAATGAGTATATAAGGCCCAAGTCTTTTGCTCGGTTCTACATCTAACGGGACTTTTATAGGGACACGAAGTGTTGCCGCTTAATGGTTGTAAATCAACTGGACTTTGTTTCACCAGCCCAAGCAGGGAAACGAAAGTCAAGGGGCATCCGATTGAACTAGGTTCAATCAACTAGGAGTTGCAATTTTGCAATTGGTTTGGAACCTACCAGTTCTGTTATTGCGATAATCAACCCAAGCAGATATTGTAATAATAGGAATGTGGATCCTAGTCTATTATAATTTATATTAGATATAAATTTGTATTTTTCCGATGAGGTCGTTGAATATGTAATGGAGACAAAATAAATACAAAGAAAGACCATGTTTATTTTGATTGTTGAATATTGATTATAGGAATTATGTGTTTAATTCCCGTTTTATTTTATTTCTCTTGGTTAGTTGAAATGTATAACTGTTATTGAGATGTGTTTTGGAAACAAATAAAATTAGCTAGGCCAAATTTTCTGGATTGGCACCGAAACACGTGTTTGGTGCTAAGGCAAGAAAAGATTGAGTACGTGTTGGACACGCCAATCCCGGTTACCCCTGTAGCTGGTACCTTGAGGCAGCTACGTTCGACGTAACAACTCAGAAGAAGCATCAAAAGGATGCTTCCCAGACTCAGAGTGTGATGTTGCTCGGTATGACTCCCGAATTGTTGGGATTATACTGGAAAGTATGCTTTTTACTTTTGTATAATCAAAACTGAATTTCGAACTTATTTACTGAAATAAATTGTTTATCACTGATGCTTTAAATATTATCGAATGTTACATATATTTACTGCATAATTGTTCAATAATTCGTACGTGTTACATTGTAGTTAATTTAGTGATACCAGATCACAGAAGATTAAATTAACAGTCCCTTGTAACTAAAAGTACGCCATTCACGACCTAGATGGAAATGAACAACCCATCGTGAAAGGTTGAAGTGTAAGGCTCAGATTGGCTTGTCTTGACCAAGAGATTACACTAGTGCATGACTGATGCACTGAATAGGACCTACAGGAGGACAAATTCTTCAGAACTGAACAAGGAAGAATTAGACCTCAGTGGTTCGTTATTTCTTAATCTTCGTTCCTTAAATAGGATCACTTGTGATTGGTAACTATTGCTTTGACTTATCATGGGTAGAGAATCAATGAGATTCAATACTTTTTATCTTGGACAATATTATTGGTCACATGTGATTGCTAAAATTTAATACGGAGAATCGTGTGTAAGTACGCTTGTTTGATTTGCCCCCTCGGGAGGTTCATAAGCTTTATCATACCAAATCTTGCAAGTGGAATTAGTTTCCGGTATGGATAATAATGTTGAATCGTTCCTTGACCAAGGATAAAAGATATTAATTAATGGAAAGCTATTTCAGTGGCTTGAATTAATTAATGGGCTAGATAATCTTAAACACGGGAAATAATAACCGGGAGTCATATTGACTGTAATATGGGTTAAGATGGATAGTGCAATATTAATTATGTAGTGGGATTAATTAATATTTATGGGCTTGAATAATATTGTGGCTCAATATTGATAATTCAAGATCCATTGGAAGGTCCAATCTTAATTCTCCTAAAGGCCCCCTGAGTAGCCCAACATATAGTCCAATAACTGAAAAATATGTTTAAAATAAAATAAATATTGTTGCTTATTTTTCCTCATTTATTTCGAAATTTATGGATAAAAGGGGAGAAAGATTTTCTTTGAATTTTGTTATGAAATGAAGATATGTATTCTTGGAATACAAGATTATCTCATTAAATTCAAGAAATCTCCCACTTGGTTATCTATAAAAGAATTTTCGAAAATTTTGATAAATTAAGGGCAAGAAAGATTTTCTTGATTTTCTTGAAAAGATATTATGGAAGATATGTATTTCTTGAAATACAAGAATATCTCATAAATTCAAGAAGATCCAAATCTTGGAATTTTGACTCAATTTTTTCTAAATTATCCATAACAAAAGAGTAGGTGGGATTTTGTGGAATATTGTAATTATGAGAAAAAGAATATAGGAGATATATTCAAGATTTCTTGGAGATCAAGAAAAGTTTTTTCCACATTATTTTTTGCCATAATTTTCGACCACCTATGCTTTATAAATAGGGGATGATTCTTTCATTCCCAAGTACAATTCCATGTGCTGGAAAAATTTGTAAATCCACAAAGGTGGTGCAACGTAATTTATTTTCCTTTTGTTAAATTGTTCACAAGTGTCCTACCGCCGGATAGTCGAACAAGGATTAAGGGAATACTTGGGAAGTTCTTTTGGTTAGTCTAATCAGCCAGATCACTGTCATCCCAAGAGGTACGTTCACGTAAACTCGTAGAATTCCGCATGCGTAAGTTTTACGTGAATTATTATATGCATGATATGTTGTTGGATTATTATTTGAATTAATATAGGATTAATTCATGCTAGTAATAATTATAAGAATTAAATTTGTATTTAAATATTCACCCCGAATAGATTTGTGCAACTTATTCCCCAACAACCGGTATCGAGCCACGTTTTAAGACTCTCAATTTTTAAATTGTAATTTAATTTAAATTTGACATTAAATTTGAAATTGGATAGTAGAATTGCTAGATGCATATAAATTGTTTTGCGGGTATCCAATTGTCATGGAATTTAATATGTTTATTTATGCATGCATATAAATTGTGGTTTTTAATTGATTCGTTCGGATTCGTTTTGCCTCGGAGAAAATCCATGAAGAGATTAGGATTTGTTTGATTTGATCAATGTAATAGACTAGTTCAGATCTAGGTTTATTTATTTTTTATAAATAAATTATAATCGGATCGTGAAGACGAGAGACGAAAGATAAAAAGGATAAAGGCGTAAATCGGGCGTGGGCCGAAAGCACGCCAAACGCTGTTGGCGAGGTTTTGTGGCACGCATGGGCAATGTAATAGCACAAATGCGGGCGGGAGGTCTTGTGAGGAGATGAAGCGATCTGGGGTTTAGGCGCGTTTATTTGCGCTGGATCTTTGGTACGCGTCGCCGCCGAGGCCGCCGAGACACCAAGCGGCTTGCTTACCGAGAGGTGCCGAGGCTGAACTTGGCCAAGTGGCCGGCGGGATGCGGGCGTGCATCCCGGCTGCGAGCTACTTGGCGTGACGTTTCGAGACGGAGTTCTTTTCGAGACGATCGAGTGGGAGAAATTCAAGACGGTGTTTCTTCAAGATCAAGCCAAGAAAAATCAAACCACGACAATTGGATAATTTGTGCCCAATATGTTTATTTTTCTGTTTTGCTTGATTTAATTTTGTGCTATCTTATGCTTTATTTAATTTGTTTAAATGTGTTTGCATGAGAGTTGCCCAATGAAAAATCTCACCTTCAAAATTACTAAGTATGTTTAAATAATTAATTGACAATTTTATTGGGATAATAAAATTGAATTAATTTTTTGACCTCCATGATTTATTTATTTGTGAATTCTTTTGGAGAAATTCCCCCCATGGGACGGTCAAAAGATAGCTTTCACATGAATGAATTCCAAATGGATGATTATGGGTTATTACTAGTGGCGACGATGACCCTCCCCACGAGGCTCGTTCAATACGAAATAATAATCCTGTATTTAATCATGGTTATTACTTTGGTATAAAATTGATATGCATATACTTCCTCAAGTCCCCGCTAATTTTATATTGGTCAAGTTGGGAGCCAACTATTAATCTGGATATTAAAGGTTTGTAATCGTTCTTGTTTGTAACTCCTTGAATATGTTTAAATAATGACCCACCCCCACGTGGCTTATTTAAACTATTTTTGAGATGTTGGTCGATGCATGTTCATAATTTTTTTGAGATTTTAATATGATGCATGTGATCAAACCTTGTGATATATTTGTGCTTATGCATATTATTATTTATTTCGAGTTCATCATGTCGCAACCTTTTTAATCCACTATTCAATATACTTAAAGACAATTTGCTCCACCGGAAAATTTTTTTGTTGATTGGAATCGTAAACTTACTATTGTCCTCATCGCACAAAGCCATAATCGGTTTTCGACCACACCTAAACCGGGAAAAGCCAAAAGTTGAGTCCACCAAAACGGTTAAGAAAGAGTATCTTGTTGGGGAGCGATCCAACGAAATGTCAAAGTGTACCATCTTGGCTTTATGTCGGATGTGTTGCAACACCAACACGAACGTTGAGACCGCCGCAGACATCATGACTAGTCTTAAAGCGATGTTTCAACATCGTAGAACCGTGTGGCTCGTCGGATCACCATGAGGGACTTCTTTCTCTATGAAAATGGTGGAGGAACGCTTTTAAGGAGCACGTTCTCCACATGATGGCTCGTTTTAACAAACTTGAGGTACTTTGACGAATACGATATCGAGACCCAAATTGATTTTCGCGGCTCCACTCTCTCCGCCGAAAAGTTTTGAAGCGATTCAAAGCTAAACTACCGGATGAATAATCGAAGTTCTCGATGTACGATCCATTGCAAGCTTTAGTCTCGTCGGAGGCGATATTGGGGCAAAGGAGCCAAGCCTTGGTGGCAAATGGACCTTCTTCTTCTTCTAGGCGAGGGGTGGTAAGAACAAGAAAAGGGACAAAGGCCACAAGCAAGTGAACTCAAGTGTTGCCAATGGCAAAGAAAAGGTGAAGAAGGGTGGTGGAGTGAACAAGCCGACTAAGGGAAGTGCTTCAATTGCGGTGAAAAAAGGACATTGGAGGTCACTGCTCTTCGGGACCAAAAGGAATGGAAAGAAAGGTAATTCTCACGACTAGTTGTTGAAACTTGTTTAGCGGCCAAGTATGCCTCCCATTTATGGGTGGTGGATACTGGGATCCACTAATCATGTTTGTTTCACATTACAGGGGTTCAAGCGGACCCGACAACTTAGTGGGAGTGAGGTCCTCATCACACCGGGCGATCTTACGAAAAGTGGCAAATTTGAAGCGATGAGAGAAGTGCACCTGTCTTTTTGAAGACGAGTTTTAATTTTAAGAGATGTTCTTTACGTTCCGAATTTTAGAAAGAATTTGATTTGAGGTTTCTAAACTTTTTTATGATGGATATTCGGTTACTTTTAATAAAGTTGTTACCATTTCTCTTTTTGATAAATTTATCGTCATGGAACGTTGTCGAATAATCTCTATACAAGTAATCAGGCACACCACTCACTTAAATGCATCCTATAACACATCAATCAATTTAGAAAAGAAAACGCCATCGACTTGAACGAGACACTTCTTTGGCATCTAAGATTGGTTCATATAAATCCAAAGAGGATCCAAAGGTTGGTGAAAGACGGTTCACTGGAGTTTCTCCAAGTTGAACCAATTCCAACATGCGAATCATGTTTGGAGGGTAAAAAATGACCAAGAGGGCATTTGGAGACAAGGGAATAGAGCCAAAGAAGTGTTAGAGATCGTTTCACACAGATGTATGTGGTCCAATGTCAACCAAAGCAAGAGGAGGTTATGAGTATTTTGTCACTTTTATTGATGATTACTCAAAGGTGCGGTTATATTTTCCTTATGAAGCATAAATCGAGACCTTTGAGAAATTCAAAGAATTTAAGGCTCAAGCAGAGAATCATAGGGAAAAATGTATCAAGTCTCTACGATCGATCGTGGAGGCGAATACCTCAAATGATGAGTTTTTGAACTACTTATTCGATGAAGGGATTGCATCCCAAACTCATCGCACTTTAACCCTCAACAAAACGGGGTTGCAGAGCGAAGAAAACAGAACTCTTTTGGAAATGGTTAGATCTATGATGAGTTACGCGGATCTTCCCAAGTCGTTCGGGGTCATGCCTTGAAATAACGACTTACATTCTGAACTTGGTGCCATCCAAATCGGTTCCCAAAACTCCCAAAGAATTGTGGACCGGGTGCAAGCCTAGTATGAGACACATGAGAATTTGGGGGTGTCCGCCCACGTGTTGGAAAAGGAAGTGGAAAATTGGATCCTCGATCGTAATTAAGGTTGTTTCTAGGATACCCGAGGGAACAAAAAGGGTGTATGTTCTATGGTCCCGAAGATCAAAAGGTGGTCATAAGCACCCACTTTAGATTTTTGGAAGAAGACTATATGAACGAAAAGAAAACCCGTAAGTGAGATTACCTTAAATGAGCTAAGAGGGCAAACCTCAATGCTAAGCTGTCTTTAGATGATATACCAAATGACACACTTTCACAACCGGAACCTCGTCGTAGTGGGAGGGTTGTAAGACAGCCCGAGAGATTCATGGGAATAGGAGAGTCCTCGGACTTGATTCCCGGACAAGACGAATCAGATCCATGGACATATGACGAGGCAATCCAAGACAAGGATGCAGATTCTTGGCAAAACAAAGAATGAAAAGTTTAAATGGGTTCTATGTTTCATAACAGAGTGTGGGAGCTAGTCGAACCACTTAATGGGGTCAAACCCATTGGTTGCAAGTGGGTATATAAGAGAAAAAGAGGACCGGACGGGAGGGTGGAAACCTTCAAAGCAAGACTAGTGGCGAAAGGTTATACTTTCGAAAAAAGAAGGGATCGATTATGAGGAAACTTTTTCACCCGTAGCCATGCTTAAGTCTATCCGTATTCTCTTATCGATTGCTGCGCTGTTGGGAGATGAATTTAATAAAGAGAGATTTTGATTAGATCCCAAAACCCCGAGTATGACATGTTCAGATAATCTTGATAGTTGAGTCGGGATTAGGTTTTAGAGTGTTCAGATGTTATCCGCACAATGTATAGTCACAGACATAGATCAAAGTTAAATTTTGAAGATTCTGAAGACTCCGTAAGTTTATGAAGAAACCGGTTTCACTATGAAATCAAGTTTCAAGTTTCAAAGATGAAATCGAGAAATCAAGACTCAAAGGAGAAACCGAGAAATCAAGACTCAAAAGCAGAAATCGAGATATCAAGACTCAAGTGTAATCGAGAATCAAGACTCAGTGTGAAATCGAGAAATCAAGACTCAAGATGAAGACTCAAAGATATTAGTCAGTATATCTATGAAGACTCAGAAGACACTGAAGACTCAGAAGACCTTGAAGACTCGTAAGACTCAAGACACGTAAGACGTAAGATGTAAGATCGAGGATCAAGATCAAGGATATCAAGGCACAAAGAATTATCAAGACTCAAGAATGCATCAATGCTCAAGATAAACCCAATGTTCCGAGGCATCGAAAAAATATCTATCAAGGATACAATATCGAGAAAAAATGCGATTGCTTAGAAAAATAGATATTGCCCAAGACATTCTCATGCAGACAAAAGGAACTAAGATAAAGTGTTGTTAAGGTTATATCACTCAGAGATGGTAACCAAAAAGAGCCGTTGTGTGTCTACATTTAACTGGAGACAAAAGTAAAAAAGAAGAAGACAAAGATCAGACATTATCGATTAATCGACAAGGATAAAGTCAATCAAAACATGTCAGTAGTACTATGTTCCAGACTGCAAAAAGTGTTGAATAGCTGCATGAAAGGCTATTGCCTAAAACGTGCTAGGGAGTCTCAAACCCTAAATATAGCCGTTCATCACACACCATAAGAGGAAACTCACGAAGCTATCTCTTCCAACGGATAGTTTTTCAAGAGTGACCTTGGTGTATACCTATAAATACTTGTGACCATCTACATTGAAGGTTACGGGGAATTTGTAAGCAACTCAAGAGCTCAAACTTATTATTGCAAGTTGAAGCACTCGAAAACCCAAGAATTTCCCAAGTGCTTTATATCGAAGAGAGCTCATTTCACTAAGCCTAGCTTGATAAGATATATCCAAAGCTTAGTCTAGATATCCTAGCCTTTGCATTGTTCTTAATTGTAAAGGATATCTCATCCTAGTTGGAAACCAACCAAGAAACCCCTAACCCTTTGTAAGGTAGTTTGAGTGTGATTGTTGGTGAGTTGGAGTTGTAAAGAGTTAGTAAACTACAAGGAGGTAAATGTAAAGCTCTAGAGAAGAAGTGAGTAAACTATCTTGGATAGTCGAAAAGCTTGTGTGTGTTTTGAGTTAGTAAACCACGAGAGGTAGTCGAAAAGCTCAAAATAGAAAGGTTAGTAAACTATGAGAGAGGTAGTCAAAAAACCTTAGGAAGTGATTAGTGAATTTCTCTCAAGAGTCGAGAGAGTGGACGTAGGAGCTTGAGTCTCCGAACCACTATAACTTCTGTTGGTTATTTGCTTTCAGATTGCTTTGATTAATCAATTTGCATATCTTTAAACCGAAAGCATATTTTCACCGATATTCGGTTTGAATCAATCCAATCAAGTTGCATCAATCGAATCACAAATTTTAATCATCGTTTCCATTAAAAAGGAAGGTTTTCAGCAAAGTATAAAACGAGTATAAACTTAGGGCCAACCATTCCGCACATCTTAGTAGCTAGAACATATAGTTACCAAACTGAACTTACTCTTCTGAGGGTTCAGTAAGTTAGTTATCTGATCCAGCATTTCGGGATCTCTCGAAAAACTCGTGGATCAGTTGGGATTATTCGAGGTATTCGAAAGTTATTTCCAGATCACTATCTCAGATAGACTTTGACTCAGAGTGATTTGTGCTTTCAGGACCAAATCATCGGGACAACGACCCAAGCCGACCTCAAGATAAAGAAAAAAGTTTTAAAATCACTGAACACGTGTATCCCCCCCCATACACATGTAAGACTCGTTTGCACCAGGACCAACAAGTGGTATCAGAGCGGGAGTTCAAAAGATCACTATTTTAAGGTGATCACCTGGACTGATCCAAATTTTTAAAACCCCGTATCAGAGCAGTGGTTCAACTTGACCACCTGCTTTGTTGACCAAAGTCTTATTTGCTAAAATACTTGTGGTCTATCTGAACAGATCTTATTTGCTGAATTCTTAAAAGACTCAGACAAAATGTCTTCTAAGAAACTTCCCATGTTCTCAAGAGAGAACTATGATTTATGGAGACTGAGATTGCAGGCTCACCTGTATTCTAAACATGAACGTATGTGGAGAGTGGTCTCTGAAGGGCCATTCCAATTTACTGTGGTGAATCCCAGAGGAACAGAAAATGAGAGAAATGATCGCAGGACAGAATTTCCTAAGGTCTGATGACCAACTGACTCCTGAGGAGATGAAGTTAGTTAATCTAGACTATATTGCTAAAGACACACTATACAATACAATTGATGATGGTGTGATGGGAATGATTTCTCACTGTAATACTGCAAAAGAAATTTGGGATACACTAGCTGTAATGTGCCAAGGCACAGATCATATTAAGGAAAACAAATTTTCAGTTGCAATTGGAAAGTTTGATAGTTTTGAAATGGAAGAAGGTGAATCTATAGACAAATTGGAAGTCAGATTCACTAGCATTATGAATGATTTAAATGCACTTGGAAAGAAATATCCACAGAGAGAAGTTGCATTGAAAATTCTTAGAGGTCTTTCTAAGAAATGGGATATACATGCAGTGGTGATTGAAAACACCAAAAATATTAATTCAATGCCATATCAACAAGTCTTCTCTGAGCTGAAGGCCTATGAGTTCATAATTGATAAGAAATCTAAAAAGGCTGACAGCAAAGAAGATTCATCATCTAGTAAAAATGTGGTTTTCAAAGCCAAGGATAAAACCTGTAAAACTAGAGAGTCTGAGAACTCCCTTGCTAAAAATCAGGATGAGCTTGAGGATAAGCTAACACTGATGGCAAGGATGTTTGAAAGACTTAATAGTCGATATGAAAAATATAAAAACTATTACAGGAATCACAGGTACCAGAAGAAAGCTGAGGACAAATTAACTGAGAAGAAGAAGAACCTGAAAGCTGAAGGATCTTCATCCAAAAGGAAGGACTCAAAGTCTAAAGAAGAAAGTGATCAGGTTGATGATACCAACAGATGTTATAACTGCCAAAAGAAAGGTCACTTCCAGTATGATTGTCCAGACCTGAGTGCTAAGGAGAGAAGAGAAAGACAAGCTAAAAGAGACAAGAAGTTCTCTAGCAAGAAAGCCATGGTTGCAGAAGAAGAACATTCTGAGGAAGGATCTAGCTCTTCAGATGAAATATTCTCAGACAGTGAAAGTGATGATCTCTGTCTAATGGTTGTTGAGGAGGTAAACTTCTCTTTCTCTATAGTTGCTCCTACACTAGCACAAGAGTTATCAAGTTCCACTGTAAACAGTCAGTTTGACCTGATGGATTCTTTTGAGAGTCTGATGAAGGACTATGTTGTTTTGCAAGAACTGCTAAATGAAACTTAAGAGCAGAACAAAGAACTGAAGGCTGAAAATCTTAAGTGGAAAGACTCTAGCAATACTGAAATCACTTCTCAATTAATGGGAGCTACTGATGAACTGGATGTTCTGAAAGTACAACTCTCAGAGAAAGAGAAGTTGATAGTGACCCTAACTGAAAAGCTAGAGAAATCCACTGAAGAGATTCAGCTGATCAGAACCAAGTTCAATGACCTCTCTGAGAAACATGAAACTCTACAGAAATGTGAGGATAGTGCGCAGAAGAAGCTAACTCTAATGAATATAGCATCTAAAGTAATAGATGAAATTCAGAGTTATCAGAGACCTGCCACTATAAAATCTGGATTGGGATACATTCCAGGGGGAACCTCACAAGGTCATCTGAATGCTGCATCAAGTAGCAAGAAGACAATCTTTGTTAAACGAGTGGTACCTACACTTAAAACTGAAGAAATGCCCAAGGTGTTAGACAAGGAAAAAGGACCTCTGGTTCCAGTAAAACTGAATGATCAGGTAAGAAAGCCCAAACCTCAGGTGAAGGCTAGAAAACCTGAGCACTCAGTAGGAAAATTTCAGGCAAGTACTTCGAAGCCTCAGGCTAAGAATGCAAACCTGAAAGGATCTGCACTGAACCAGCAGAGGAATCTTCAGAAGAGAAACACTCAGCAGAGACATTCTCAACTGAAGAGACCAAGTCCTCAGTATACTGAAAGACCCCAATTTCAGTACAGGCAACCTGAACCCCACTTGCCTAAGGGTAAAGGTTACCTGAACCCGAGTCAGCAAAGATTCAGTCCGGCTGCACAGAAGCCAAAGCAATGGAACAAAAGGCTTGAACCAAAGAAAAACTCTAAGGCTCATGTTCATGCCAAGGCTAGCACTCATACACAGGATACTGCTAAGGCACCCAGAGTAGTAAATGTGTATGTAGATGTATATGGAAGACAAATTAGCCACTCTAAAGTGATTAGAGTTGTCAGACAGATTTGGATTCCGAAAGGTACAGCTAACATGGTAGGACCCTACACAAATTGGGTACCTAAGAATTGATCTGTTTTTCAGGAGAAAAACAAGGGCACTGAGCTGATTGAAGATCACATAGCACTGATGAGTGGAGATGAAATGGCCCCTGCTGTATGGTATCTTGACAGTGGATGCTCAAGACATATGACAGGCTTCAAAAAGATACTCAGTGACTATGTTGAACAAAGAGGCCCTCAGATCACTTTTGGAGATAACTCCAAGAGACAGACTGAAGGATATGGAACTTTGGAAATTGACTCAGTTCATATCCATGGTGTTTCATATGTATCTCGATTGAAGCATAATCTGCTTTCAATAAGCCAATTCTGTGATAAGGGATTTAATGTTGAGTTCTCTAAGAACTTATGTTATTTGAAAGATGATATCTCACAGAAAATATTACTAACTGGTACAAGAAAAGGAAATGTGTATCTTGCTGATTGGAGTTCAACTCCTAAATAAACATGTTTGGTTGCTAAAAGTTCCACAGATACCAGTTGGTTATGGCATAAAAGAATGAATCACCTGAATTTCAAAACCCTGAATAAACTTGCAAGATTAGCACTTGTGAGAGGGTTACCAAATGAAGTGTTCAGCAAGGAACATGTTTGTGATGCGTGCAAAAAAGGAAAACAAGTTAAAGCATCATTTAAAAGCAAAGTAGATGTTTCTACTGAGAGAATACTTCAGTTGTTGCATATGGATCTTTTTGGTCCAATAACACCAGTGAGCACAAATGGCAGAAAATACACACTAGTAGTAGTTGATGACTACTCAAGATATACTTGGGTCATATTCTTACTCAGTAAGAAAGAGACTCAGATAAAGCTGCCTGAATTACTGAAAAGGCTCAGTGTTGAGAAAAATCTGAGTGTGGTCAAAATCAGATCTGACAAGGGAACTGAATTTATAAACCATATTATATCTGATTATTGTGCAGCAAATGGAATTACTCATGAAACTTCAGCTGCAAGGACCCCTCAACAAAATGGTGTTGCTGAGAGAAGGAACATGACTTTAAAAGAAGCTGCAAGGACCATGATAGCTGAAGCTGATATCCCTAAAAGATTTTGGGCTGAAGCTGTCAACACTGCATGCTATTCTCAAAACAGATCCATGCTGACCAAGAGTCAAGGCAAAACACCATACGAGCTTTGGAATGAAAGGAAGCCTCTTGTTTCATTCTTTCGTGTATTTGGTTGCAAGTGTTTCATACACAATAATGGTAAAGATCAGTTGAAAACATTTGATAGCAAAGCTGATGAAGGAATATTCTTAGGATATTCTTAAGTTAGTAAAGCTTTCAGAGTTTACAACTGTAAGACTCTTATTGTGGAGGAAACACCTCATGTTGTTTTTGATGAATCTACTTGTGTTCAGAAGAAATAGGAACATGATGCAGAAGAACTGACCAAGAGAATCACCAGATTAAGCCTGAAAAAGAATGACAAATCATCCACTGAACCTGAAAAGAAGAAGTCAGTCACCTTCTATGAATGGAGTGACTCAGACTCAGACAAAGAAATTCAGGATGGAACTCAGGATGGTGAGACTCAGGAAAGCCAACACACCAAAGGTGACCAATCTGAACAGACACCAGTTCAGACTCAGGTATGTGATGCCAATGAAGATGTGGTCACAGCTGAGGCAATTTCTGAATCTATCAACCAAAGGGGAACAAATGTCACTGACAATGTTCTGAATGGAATTTCCCCTAAGGAAGGTGATTCCCTTTCTCATTTTTTGTTGTTCCCTGAGTTTATTGAACTGCCTGAACCTAACATTTCAAATGTTGAGGATATTATTGAAGGGGGAACATCTAGAAGAAGTTGGTTAGATAGTCATCCTACAAGTCAGATTGTGGGTGATCTAACTGATGGTGTTAAGACAAGAAGGTTCCATGGTGAAAGTGCACTATTCTGCTGCTTCCTATCAAAGAAAGAACCTATTGAGATTGAAGAAGCTCTACAAGATTCTTTTTGGATTACTGCTATGCAAGAAGAGCTGAATCAATTCTCAAGAAATGAAGTATGGGAGCTGGTGGATAGGCCTGAAAGGCACAATGTTATTGGAACCAAGTGAGTATTCAAGAATAAAAGAGATGAAAACAACAACATTGTAAGAAACAAGGCATGGTTAGTTGCACAAGGTTATTCCCAAGAAGAAGACTTGGATTATGATGAAACCTTTGCACCTGTTGCAAGACTAGAAGCCATCAGATTGTTTCTTGCATATGCTGCCCACATGAAGTTCACAGTCTATCAAATGGATGTGAAAAGTGCATTTCTGAACGGTGTGCTTAAAGAAGAGGTTTATGTGGAACAACCTCCTGGTTTCAGACAGAATGACCAAGTTTACAGGCTCAGAAAAGCCTTGTAGAGCATGGTATGATACTCTTTCTCAGTTTCTTACTGACCACATTTTTGTCAAAGGAACTGTTGATAGAACTTTGTTCAGGATAGAAGATGGGGAAGATATCTTACTAGTTCAGATATATGTTGATGACATCATTTTTGGATCTCCAAATCATCAGTTGTGTGAAAAGTTTTCTACGCTGATGAAAGACAAATTTGAGATGTCTATGATGGGGGAGATGAATTTCTTTCTAGGTCTTCAAGTGAAACAATCAAAGGAAGGAATCTTCATCAACCAAGCAAAGTACACCAGAGATCTGATTGCAAAATATGGTGTACAGAATTGCAATGCAGTTAGAATTCCCATGAATACTAACTACAAGATGGATCCTGATCCTGAAGGCAAATCAGTAAGTCATACTGATTATAGAGGGATCATTGGATCATTGCTCTATCTCACAGCAAGTAGGCCTGATATAATATTTGCTGTTGGGATATGTGCAAGATACCAAGCTAATCCTAAGGCTAGTCACATGGAGGCTGCCAAAAAGATACTGAAGTATCTTAAAGGCACAGTGAATAGAGGATTGTGGTATCCAGCTGATGATAACCTTGAATTAACTGGTTATTCAGATGCTGATTATGGAGGCTGTAGAATTGACAGGAAGTCCACTACAGGAACTTGTCAATTTCTTGGAAGTAAGCTGATATCCTGGTTTTCGAAGAAACAGACCTCAGTAGCAACCAGTACTACTGAAGCTGAATACATGGCTGCAGGAAGCTGCTGTGCACAGATTCTTTGGCTCAGACAATAATTAAGAGATTATAAGGTTGTAGCCAATGAAGTACCAATATTTTGTGATAATAATAGTGATATTGCTATCTCACAAAATCCGGTATTGCACACCAGATGCAAATATGTGGATATCAGACATCACTTCATCAGAGATCATGTCGAGAAAAAGGACATCAGGATGGAGAAAATTCATACTGATAAGCAAAGAGCTGATATCTTGACTAAACCTTTGGCTGAATCAAGATTTCAGGAACTATCAGTTGAATTAGGGATGTTGGATCCAAGTATATAGAGTAAATTTGAAAAATTGAAGGTTTTCAGATGCATGAAGTTTTCTCAGGATTCTACTAAGAAACTCAGGATAAAATTGGAAATACTGAACTGAGTCTCAGGAAACTTAGGTGTACTGAAGGTCAGTACTCAGTATCATACTAAACCTCTTCAGTACTCAGTATCATACTGATATTTTATCAAGATCAATACTCAGTAAGACCGATAGAGGGAAATTAGTCTGAAGAAGTAATGACTCATGCAACTCATTTATTGCTTAAGTGAAACTCAGTAATCATTAGCAATAAATAGCATAACACCTGAAGAGAATGTTTTGGGCTGGATCTTTGAAAAGCCGAAGAAGGTCAACAGTCATTAAATGCTCTGTTGCTTTTAATCACCAATGAGGTTAAAATGGCGGCTTACTTTTCGTGAGAGTCCTTTCGCATACCCGATTAATTGATAATCAATCTCAACCGTTGATTTTCATCAAACCGATACGACTTCCCACGAATTGGTCTATATATTCCTTGAGAAGCCATTCAAGCCATTTTCATAAACCCTCGTTCCCAAATCACTCTGCAAATAAAAAATCCCCTTTGCCCAGAAAATCTTCATCACTCCAAACCCTAACCTTCAAATTCCCAAAATGACTTACACCATATTCGACAAATTGGCTGAAACAAATAATCCATGGTATGAGTACGTGGTTTCTCTGGAGAGTACATCAAACGCAAAACATGAAGAAGAGGCGCTTCATTTGATTCGTTTGGCGAAACTGACGAACCTCGTCGTAAACCGACCGGAGGCGGAATACTCGCGAGAGGTAATAGAGTTCGTCTCTAATATGGAAATAGATGAGGATGATAATATTGAGTCCAAGATTTCTGTTTCGCATTTAGAGCATACATCGAAGTATATTGATTTTGTTCGGGAGCTGTACATAGTCCCTCAAAATTTAAACGATGTTTTTGAGTTGTGCAATAGGGGAGATGATCCCACTTTGTATATGTTAGGTCGGGAGCAAGAGTATCTTGATAGGATTACTGAGAATCCTGTTAAGTTTGAGGCGACCTTACATAAATGGCATTTAAGGCCAAAATACAGAGTTTTGATGGACATAGTGAGTAAGTGCATAATGAGTCGATCGGGGAGCTTTGAGCAGATTAGTACTCCCAAACTCCGATTGATGGCGGCAATTGAGGACTCACCCACCAAGGATTTCAACTGACTGAAGTATCTGACCAAGGTGGTAAGTGAACAAGCCAAGGTCATAAAAAAGGAGGATGGCTCAATATCGATCAAAGGCAAGATCCTCCATGCCACCAAAATAGCCTTTATTTTGGAGATGTGTCGAGATGAGGAGGATATCTTTGCCAACACTACTCCTTTCCCTAAGTCCAAGGTGATGTTCAAGCCGGTTGCCACCAAAAAGACCATCAAAGGGAAGAAGGAGAAGAAGGTGGAATCACCGGTTGCTACTGCTACCGAAGAAACCCAACAAGCTAGGGGGAAGGCTTTGTTGGAGGCCAAGAAGGAGCAGGGTGAAAAATTGAAGAAGAAGACGTTGGCTCCAAAAAGCAAAAGAATGGTGATTCTCACTGATGATGAGGAGGAGAGTGAGGCTGAGGAGATTCAACCTGAGAGCCAACAAGCTCAGAAATTGCCTTTACATGTATTGGCTCAGGTTATCTCAAAGGCACAAGAGCAAACTGAGGAGCAAGTCTTCTCTGAGGTTCTTGAGACGTCATTAAGCTCTGAAAAGTTCTCTCAAGAAATATTCCAAGGACCTCAGACCTCAGAGCAAGTACAGATTCTCGCCGAGGAAGCACACCGCCGCACCTCGAGACCTGCTCAAATTCCTGGCCGAGGAAGTGCCTATTCGGGCCCCTCGAGCAAACTCAAATTCTAATCGAGGAGGCGCCACTGCACTGTAACCAAGTCGATTCAGATCGGAGGAGCCTCGCCTAACCTCAGATTTTTGCCGAGCCTCGTGAGCCGATGAACTTTGATGAGCTCCCTCGAGTGATCTATTGTTTGATCCTTCAGTAGACTTTTCTACTGAACCTGAGAGCCCGATGCTCAAGAAGGGTGAAGCTGAGAGACCGAATGGCAAAGCAAGGGGGAGCCGTTCATTCTTGACCGCTACCCCGGAGCTTAGCTCATTCCCTGACCTCCAAGACATCTTCTTCAGATTGAGGTCAACAGTCTATATCCTCAACCAGACTCTTCCGGAGATGCTCAACATTGCTTCATTCAGATTTAAGACGGTGGAACGAGGAAACAACTTTTTCCGACTAAATTCTCAGATTCGTGAAAACCAAGCTCGTAATGAAAACGTCTGATTTTGATGAGCTGGTGAAGAAGAAAGTTGCTGAGAGGAAGGATGCTGAAGTTGGTGCCCCGAGCTCCAAAGACAAATCTCAGGATGGGGACCAACAAGGGGATGGTGAGAGCCAATCTCAGAAGGAGAAAGACTTAATCGATCTTTCAAGAGGTCGGCTTTGTTTAACATCCTCGGTGGAGTTAGCCTTCGTAACTTTTGGCACTATTAACAATTATGCCAGGATTACTGATGTACCTATCTTTAAATCTGTAATGTTTGATATGCAGACTGAGGCTCAGGTGGACACCCAAGCTCAGGGTGATGCTGAAGTCCCAGTTCAGAATGGAGAGGGGAGAGCTCAGATTCAGACTGAGACTCAGGCTGAACAGCCACCTCAGGAGACACAGCAGATCAGATATGCTCTTGAGATTGATCTCACCCCGGTGATGGAGAAGTTGGAGAAGGTTGAGCCAATCCTGCTCAAAGTTGCTCAGATGGAGGAGATATTGGCCAACCAAAGTCAGAAGATGGAAAGCTTGAGTTCTTCTTCAGACCTGGTGCAAATTCAGAATACTCTGACTGAAAAGCTGACCTCCATGGAAGGAAAGTTAGAAGAGAAGATGGAGGGGGTCAAAGCTGAGCTTAATGCAGAGCTGAAGCAGAAGCATCAGGAGCAGACTAAAATTCTTGAAGCTAAATTGGTAGAGAAGAATGAGATGCTGGTGAAGAATGCTGTTGAGGAAATAAGCTCAATGCTCATGGCCAAGATGACAGACATGTTCAAGGAAGCTCTCTCTAGCCAATTTGCTCATATGTCTGAAGAATTCTTAGTGGCGAAGAACCACCTAAGGAGGCTCGAAGAGGAGCAAGATCGGTTTAGGTGGGGAGGCGCGAGTGTAAAAGAAGAGCATTATCATATGGACACAAAGACTCAAAGCTTCGCCAAAGTATGGTTCCAAGAAGGGGGAAAGACCCGGAGTTGATCTCAGAGAATTATTGGAACATACTTTGAAAGGCAAGACTGTCAAGGAAGCTGAAAAGAAAATCATTGCTGAAGCCATGAAGGAGATCGAGGCCACTGAGAAGCTTAAGTTTAAGAAGGTGGAGAAGCCAGTCTACACTCAGGTTTCAGAAGAAATAATGCAAGAAGTTGCTACAGAGAAACTGAGTGGTAGAGGAAGAATTGGAACAAGCCAAGCTGGATCAGAATTGCCAATTAAAAGAAAGGTTGTGCCATTTGAGGAGCCTGAGGGTAAAAGAGCTAAGGCTTCGAAGCCAATTCAGAGAAAGCTGATTGAGGATATTGAAGAATCTGAGGAAGTGCCCCAGAAGAAGGTCTTCAATACCAAAAGTGCTCTGAAAACACTCCAAGTTGAGCAAGCTAAGAAACTGTTGCTTCTATTTCTGGTGTGCCCGTGATCAGAAAGAAGGCGGAAGAAGAGCAGAAAAGAAGGAGTGGTTTCAAGAGGTTCGCAAGCAAAAGGAGAGGGAGCACAAAAGCACAGAAATGGCCGCATGTTGACAAGTGGATGCCAATCCAGCTCAACGATGCATGGGAAGAAATTAAAAGAACTTTCTGGTTCTACTATGATGTGCTCAGAGAATGGAGAGGGGAGAGCTCAGATTTAAATGAGGCTTTCATTGACTATCTCCTGACCTTCTATCCTAAATATCTTCAAGGTTGGATAAATCTTGCGGATGAAGGAAAGATGCAGATAACCGCCCCTGGTCCATACTTGTACCCTCCTCCCAGGCTGGAAAATGGCTGTGTGAATGAGAAAGCCATTGCTCAAGAAATTTCCCAGTACGCCATTCAGTTGGGCCTGACAGGGAACAATCCTGATATCATTAAAGAGAGAGATGCGCTGAAAAGAAGATATTATGGGATGTTCAACCTTGATGTGCCTGCTGATGAGGTGGAAGATCAGAACTGAAGAGCCCGAGCAGAAGAGCAAAAGAAGACCGAAGATGAAGACTCAGAAGATTCATGTAATCCTTTATCTTTTTGTCTTTTTGATTTTGTTAGATAAGATTATTGTAATTTGTAACTGTCTACCAATCATCAATGAAACCTAATCATTTATGCTCAAAAGATAATATCTCATTATCTTAATTTACATGTCTTTAATTTTGATATGCCTGAATGTTGTCTCTGAGATTAATTGTTGGGAGATTCTCTGTTTAAGAAATTGTTGGACATAAATCAATCTTGTAATAGGTAAAACTGAAACCTGAGTATAGGTTAAATGTTTTGTAACAAGATAGGTTTTGGCATCATCAAAAAGGGGGAAATTGTTGGGAGATGAATTTAATAAAGAGAGATTTTGATTAGATCCCAAAACCCCTGAGTATGACATGTTTAGGATAATCTTGATAGTTAAGTCAGGATTCAGTTTTAGAGTGTTCAGGATGTTATCTGCACAATGTATAGTCAGCAGATATAGATCAGGTTAAATTCTGAAGATTCTGAAGACTCCGTAAGTTTCTGAAGAAACTGAAGTTTCTGAAGTTTTAGTATGAAACTGAGAAACTGAAGACTCAGTGAGAAACTGAGAAACTGAAGACTCAGTGTGAAACTGAGATACTGAAGACTCAGTGTGTAACTGAGAATCTGAAGACTCAGTGTGAAACTGAGAAACTGAAGACTCAGTATGAAGACTCAGTATATCAGTCAGTATATCTGTGAAGACTCAGAAGACCCTGAAGACTCAGAAGACCCTGAAGACTCAGAAGACTCTGAAGACACAGAAGACTGAAGACTGAAGGATACTGAAGGCACAGTAATTACTGAAGACTCAGTAATGTACTGAATGCTCAGTATAAACCTGAATGTTCCGAGGCACTGAAAATATCTATCTGAAGGATACAATACTGAGAAAAACGCAATTGCTTAGAAAAATAGATATTGCCCAAGACATTCTCATGCAGACAAAAGGAACTAAGACAAAGTGTTGTTAAGGTTATATCACTCAGAGATGGTAACCAAAAAGAGCCGTTGTGTGTCTACATTTAACTGGAGACAAAAGTCTAAAAGAAGAAGACAACACTGTACATTACTGACACTGACAGCGACAGGTCACTGAAACATGTCAGTAGTACTATGTTCCAGACTGCAAAAAGTGTTGTATAGCTACATGAAAGGCTATTGCCTAAAACGTGCTAGGGAGTCTCAAACCCTAAATATAGCCGTTCATCACACACCATAAGAGGAAACTCACGAAGCTATCTCTTCCAACGGATAGTTTTTCAAGAGTGACCTTGGTGTATGCCTATAAATACTTGTGACCATCTACATTGAAGGTTACGGGAAATTTGTAAGCAACTCAAGAGCTCAAACTTATTATTGCAAGTTGAAGCACTCGAAAACCCATGAATTTCCCAAGTGCTTTTTATTGAAGAGACTTAATTTCACTAAACCTAGCTTGATAAGATATATCCAATGCTTAGTCGAGATATCCTAGCCTTTGCATTGTTCTTAATTGTAAAGGATATCTCATCCTAGTTGGAAACCAACCAAGAAACCCCAAACCCTTTGTAAGGTAGTTTGAGTGTGATTGTTGGTGAGTTGGAGTTGTAAAGAGTTAGTAAACTACAAGGAGGTAGTCAGAAAGCTCTAGAGAAGAAGTGAGTAAACTATCTTGGATAGTCAGAAAGCTTGTGTGTGTTTTCAGTTAGTAAACTACAGAGGTAGTCAGAAAGCTCAAAATAGAAAGGTTAGTAAACTACGGAGGTAGTCAGAAAACCTTAGGAAGTGATTAGTGAATTTCTCTGAAGAGTCAGAGAGAGTGGACGTAGGAGTTTGAGTCTCTGAACCACTATAACTTGCTGTGTTATTTGCTTTCTGTATTGCTTTGATTAACTGTTGCATATCTTTAAACTGAAAGCATATTTTCACTGATATTCAGTTGGAATCAATCCACTGAAGTTGCATCTGAACTGAATCACAGCCTAATCACTGTTCCATTAAAAAGGATGGTTTTCAACAAAGTATAAAACGAGTATAAACTTATGGCCAACCATTCCGCACATCTGAGTAGCTAGAACAGATAGTTACCAAACTGAACTTACTCTTCTGAGGGTTCAGTAAGTTAGTTATTTGATCCAAGCAGCTCAGGATCTCTGAAAACTCAGGATCAGTTGGGATTATCTGAGGTATCTGAAAGCAGCTCAGGATCACTGTCTCAGATAGACTTTGACTCAGAGCGATTTGTGCTTCTCAGGACCAAATCATCAGGACAACCTGACCCAAGCTGACCTCAGTAAAGAAAAAGTTTTAAAATCACTGAACACGTGTATTCCCCCCCATACACGTGTAAGACTCGTTTGCACCGGGACCAACATGCGCATCTCAACTTTGAAATCTGGAAAATGAATGTCAAGACAGCTTTCCTTAACGGAAGTCTTGATGAAGAGATCTATATGCAACAACCCCAAGGCTTCATTGAAAAAGGTCAAGAACACCTAGTTTGTAAGCTCATGAAGTCCATTTACGGACTCAAACAGGCATCCAGAGCTTGGAACCAATGTTTTGATCATGTTATAAAGTCTTATGGGTTCGATCAAAACGAGTTTGAAAGTTGTGTGTATAAAAAGCGTGTCGAAACTGCATTGGTATTCTTGGTACTATAAACATTCTGATCATCGGGAACGATGTAAAGGTGTTATCAGACGTAAGGGCCTGGCTTTCAAAACAGTTTGATATGAAGGACTTAGGGGAAGCCGAATACATCCTTGGGATCAAGATCACTCGAGATCGCAAGAAAAAAATGATAGGCTTATCGCAAGCTTCATACATAGACACTGTCTTGAAACGTTTCAGCATGCAAGATTCCAAGAAAGACTTTGTACCTTTCGGGCATGGAATCCATCTATCCAAGAAAATGTCCCCTAAGACGCAAAAGGAGATAGATGACATGAAAGGTATTTCTTATGCTTCGGCTGTCGGAAGCCTTATGTATGCAATGCTGTGTACGATACCGGATATCTACTTTGCCGTTGGCATGGTAGCAAGATATCAAAGTAACCTGGGGAAAGAGCATTGGACGGCAGTTAAAAACATTCTGAAGTATCTGAAAAGAACTCGGGGTAGAATGCTAGTTTATCAGTCAGATAGTCCAATCCCCATCGGCTACACGGACTCGGATTTCCAATCAGACATAGACTCCAGAAAATCTACCTCCGGTAGTGTGTTTTGCATGGGGGGAGGAGCCGTGACATGGAGAAGCGTCAAGCAGAAATGCATCGCAGATTCTACCATGGAAGCCGAATATGTAGCTACTTGCGAGGCAGCGAAAGAAGCGGTTGGCTCAAGAACTTCTTAGTGGACTTAGATGTGGTTCCGAATTTGCCCAGCAGAATCACTGTTTATTGTGACAATGCCGGAGCAGTTGCAAATTCAAGGGAACCAAGAGCCCACAAAGCCAACAAACACATTGAAAGGAAATACCATCTTATACGAGATATCATTAAGAGAGGAGATATAGATGTGGCAAAGATAGCGTCTGAGGACAACCTAGCAGATCCATTCACAAAGGGTCTGCCTCTGAATACATTCGAGTGACATTTGGAAGGAATGGGTGTCAAGACCATTGCCAATCTGCTTTGAGTATAAGTGGGATAAATTATTAGGTTCGTGTAGGTGACATTAGATGTCACGGATAGGTGACATTAGATGTCACGAATCTACACGAGACATGTTGTAGATATACTTAAAAGCAGACTTTGAGTATAAGTGGGAGATTGTTGGGATTATACTGGAAAGTATGCTTTTTACTTTTGTATAATCAAAATTGAATTTCGGACTTATTTACTGAAATAAATTGTTTATCACTGATGCTTTAAATATTATCGAATGTTACATATATTTACTGCATAACTGTTCAATAATTCGTACGTGTTACATTGTAGTTAATTTAGTGATACCAGATCACAAAAGATTAAATTAACAGTCCCTTGTAACTAAAAGTACGCCATTCACGACCTAGATGGAAATGAACAACCCATCGTGAAAGGTTGAAGTGTAAGGCTCAGATTGGCTTGTCTTGACCAAGAGATTACACTAGTGCATGACTGATGCACTGAATATGACCTACAGGAGGACAAATTCTTTAGAACTGAACAAGGAAGAATTAGACCTCAGTGGTTCGTTATTTCTTAATCTTCGTTCCTTAAATAGGATCATGTGTGATTGGTAACTATTGCTTTGACTTATCATGGGTTGAGAATCAATGAGATTCAATAATTTTTATCTTGGGCAATATTATTGGTCACATGTGATTGCTAAGATTTAATACGGAGAATCGTGTGTAAGTACGCTTGTTTGATTTGCCCCCTTGGGAGGTTCATAAGCTTTATCATACCAAATTTTGCAAGTGGAATTAGTTTCCGGTATGGATAATAATGTTGAATCGTTCCTTGACCAAGGATAAAAGATATTAATTAATGGAAAGCTATTTCAGTGGCTTGAATTAATTAATGGGCTAGATAATCTTAAACATGGGAAATAATAACCGGGAGCCATATTGACTGTAATATGGGTTAAGATGGATAGTGTAATATTAATTATGTAGTGGGATTAATTAATATTTATGGGCTTGAATAATATTGTGGCTCAATATTGATAATTCAAGATCCATTGGAAGGTCCAATCTTAATTCTCCTAAAGGCCCCCTGAGTAGCCCAACATATAGTCCAATAACTGAAAAAAGGTGTTTAAAATAAAATAAATTTTGTTGCTTATTTTTCCTCATTTATTTCGAAATTTATGGATAAAAGGGGAGAAAGATTTTCTTTGAATTTTGTTATGGAATGAAGATATGTATTCTTGGAATACAAGATTATCTCATTAAATTCAAGAAACCTCCCACTTGGTTATCTATAAAAGAATTTTCGAAAATTTTGATAAATTAAGGGCAAGAAAAATTTTCTTGATTTTCTTGAAAAGATATTATGGAAGATATGTATTTCTTGAAATACAAGAATATCTCATAAATTCAAGAAGATCCAAATCTTGGAATCTTGACTCAATTTTTTCGAAATTATCCATAACAAAAGAGGAGGTGGGATTTTGTGGAATATTATAATTATGGAAAAAAGAATATAGGAGATATATTCAAGATTTCTTGGAGATCAAGAAAAGATTTTCCCACATTATTTTTTGCCATAATTTTCGACCACCTATGCTTTATAAATAGGGGATGATTCTTTCATTCCCAAGTACAATTCCATGTGCTGAAAAAATTAGTAAATCCACAAAGGTGGTGCAACATAATTTATTTTCCTTTTGTTAAATTGTTCACAAGTGTCCTACCACCGGATAGTCGAATAAGGATTAAGGAAATACTTGGAAAGTTCTTTTGGTTAGTCTAATCAGCCAGATCACTGTCATCCCAAGAGGTACGTTCACGTAAACTCGTAGAATTCCGCATGCGTAGGTTTTACGTGAATTATTATATGCATGATATGTTGTTGGATTATTATTTGAATTAATATAGGATTAATTCATGCTAGTAATAATTATAAGAATTAAATTTGTATTTAAATATTCACCCCGAATAGATATGTGCAACTTATTCCCCAACACGAATTGCATAGGCAACATGGGAAAAATGGGTCCCTCCTAGATGCTCAAGCATCTGAAGGATCTCTTTGATTCTAAATCTCATTATGAGATTTATGAAGTCATGAGAGATTTGTTCAGATGTCAGTTAGCTAAAGAAGGGAAGATTTCACCTCATGTGCTAATGATGATAGGCCTAATTGAGAAACTTGGTAATTTAGGCATTGAGCAAAAGGACCAACGTTTTTCATTTATGCTATCCTCCAGTCACTCCGGGATTCTTATTCTAGCTTCATTGTGAACTACACTATGAATAAGATGGATGCGACCATACCTAAACTTCACAAACTTGCTCAAGACTTTTGAGTTCACTATCACTAAGATGGTGTTCAAAAGAAGGAGAGGGTAGACAAGGATGTATGGCTCTACTGTAAGCAGAAGAGGACACTGGAAGAAGGACTGTAAGGTTCTGGTTGCTTAAAGGAAGACACTGGGTGCTTCTGGCACTAGAACATGTATGTTTGTTATTAAGATAAACATGTCCACTAGTAGCGCCAAATGTTGGGTATTAGATACAAAATGTGGCTCACACATTTGTACGAATGTGAAGGGGCTCACGTGTCTTAGGGCAGTTAGATCGGGTAAAGTCATCTTACACGTGGAAATGGAGCAAGAGTGTCTACCGGACGTGTGGGGACTTGTGTGTTAGACTTACCCTCAGGTTTTAGATAAGAACTTAATGATTGTCATTTCGTTCTTTCTATTACTCGCAACCGATGTTAGAAATTGAGGGTTCTTACTTCCATTTTGCAAACAATAATTGTTATTTTTACTTAATGGTGATGTTATGGGAATAACCCTTATTCAATGGTTTATATTTGTTGCATTGTGGGTATAATGTTCTTAATATACAAAATAAAAGACTCAAACTTAGTAATCATGAAAACCCGACTTACTTATGGCATTGTAGACTTGATCATGTAAACGAGAAAGGAATTGCAAGGTTAAGAAATTTAGACTACTTAACCCCATTTGACTTTGAGTCTTATGGTGATTGCGAATCTTGTCTCATTTTCAAGATGATCGATAAACCCTTTATGAGAAAGAGGTGCATGCCAAAGAAGTTCTAGAGTTGATCTACAACGATGTTTGTGGACTATTGCCCACTCTAGCTAGGGGTCACTTCAGATACTTCATCACTTTTACTGGTGATTTCTCAAGGAACGGATACGTGTATCTTATGAAACACAAATCTGAATCTTTTGAGAAATTCAAAGAGTTTAAGGCTGAAGTACAGAAGCAACTTGGTAAGAGTATCAAGACTCTTCGATCGGATCGAGGAAATGAATACCTTAGCCATGAATTCACTGATTACTTAAAGTTACATGGAATCCAATTACAATGGACTCCTCCCGGAACACCTCAGATGAACGGTGTGTCCAAGAGGATAAACCAAACCTTTTTAGACATGTGAGGTTCATGATGAGCTTCTCCTCTCTTCCGACATTCTTATGGTGATATGCGTTAGAAATCTCAATTTACATTCTGAATAGGATTTCATCTAGATCGGTTGAGCATACACCATATGAACTATGGTGTGGCAAGAAGCCAACTTTTACACATATCAAACATGGGGTTGCCCCGTGATTGTGAAAAAAATACCGACAAGTTGGAATCCAAAGGTGAAAAGGGTTACTTTGTGGGATATCCTAAGGAAACTAGAGAATATTACTTCTATCTACCTGAGAAACAATCAGTGATTGTTTCTAAGCAGACCAAGTTCCTCGAAGAAGACTATGTCTTTAAGGAACAAGGACGTAAGCTGATAGAACTTGAATAAATTCAAGAACCACAAATTGACAAAGAGACTGAAATCTTGTCAAAGCAACATGACAAGGAATCAGTGGGAGCATTCAGCAACCTTCACGGTGGAAGTCTTTCACTAGGTGATCGTCTTTCAGCCAGTAGGAGCGTAATTGGAGTTGCATTGCCTTCGCAATGAACTCCAAGTGGACTGAATGAGAACGTCATATTTAAACTCCCGCCCAAGAGGCATCTGAAAGTGTAACTCTTGAGGACTCTCCGGACATTAATGAAATCGATGCACCATAAATTTTCATAATCAGAATGTAAAGCCTGCACATCCACAGCTCCGTAAGTCAATTAGGAATCGTAATCCACCCATTAGATACAATTACCTCTTGGAGGAACACGAGAATGTGGACATACCGAATAAGGACGATCCTAATACTTACTCTGAAGCAATATTAGATATTGATTCAGGGAAGTGGCATGAAGCCATGAAATTCGAGATGGACTCGATGTACACCAATCAAGTCTGGTACTTGGTTGAGTTGCCTAAAAGGGTTAGATCCATAGGTGGCAAGTGGGTCTTCAATAGTAAGACTGGTGCAAATGGCAAAGTACAAACCTACAAACCTACGTTGGTGGTGAACGGTTACAGTCAACGCGAAGGCATTGACTATGACGAGACATACTCACCGGTTGCAAAGATCAAGTCCATTCGAATTTTACTTGCGATAGAATCACGCTATGATTATGAGACTTGACAGATGGATGTCAAAACATTTTTTCTCAATGGAAACATTGATAAGGAAGTGTTTATGACTCAACCGGAATGTTTTATATCTAAGTCAAATTCTAATCTAGTATGCAAGCTAAAGAGATCCATCTAAGGAGTTGGAATATCCAATTTGATGAAGCTATCAAGTCTTATGACTTCATCATAAATTCGGAAGATCCTTGCGTTTATCGTAAATGCAGCGGGAAGAATATTGTTTTTCATAATCGTGTATGTTGATGACATACTCATTTTAAGAAACAATATCCCGTTAATGCAGTCCATTAAAGATTAGTTATCAAAGACCTTCATGATGAAGGATCTTGGTGAAGCCTGCTACATCTTAGGGATCAAGATTCATAGGGATAGATCCAAGAAGATGTTGGGGCAATCACAGTCCACCTACGTAGATAAGGTGTTGTAGTGTTTTGAGATAGAGAACTCTAAGAGAGCGTCTTTACCGACAAATCATGGGATAAGCTGTCAAAGAAGGATTGTCCTTCTGTTGAAGCTGATATCAAGCACATGAAAGATGTCCCATATGCATATGCAATTGGTTCAATCATGTACGCCATGACTTGCACTAGGCCAAACGTTGCCTGCGCTATCAGCATCACTGGTAGATACCAACAGAATCCGGGTGAATCTCACTAGATTGATATCAAGATCATTCTTAAGTATCTTAGATGAACTAAAGAATGTTTCATTGTCTATGGTGGACCGTCAGAACTAGTAGTAACTGGTTGCGCTGACGCAAGTTTCCAATCCAACTGTGATGATTACAAATCACATCAGGTCATATTTTCACTCTCAATGATGGGGCGGTCAGTTGGAATAGTTCCAAGCAAATGATGACCACAGATTCAACAATCATAGTTGAGTACATTGTTATATCAGAAGTCTCAAGGAGGCTGTCTGGATTTTATAGTTATTAAGAGAACTAGGGGTAGTTCCAAGTGCCAGTTGTCTAATAAGGTTGTATGGAGACAACATTGGTGCGATTGCGCAAGCAAAGGAACCGAGATCAACAAACAGATGCAAGCATGTACACAGGCTTATCATTTGATCCGAAAGCTAATATTGATAGGAGAGATAGAATTAGGACGTATTCCCACATAAGATAATTTGGCTGATCCTTTCACCAAGGCATTAAGTGCGCATGTACACACTAGACATTCAATGGTCTAGGGTTTAGACATGTAGGTGATTAGCTCTAGTTCAAGTGGGAGATTGTTAATATTAGTGTCCTAGAGACAATCCCTTGTAAGGACATAATGCTCAGATAATATTCAGCATTGGTTTAATATTATTGTTTATTTAATTTTAAATGTATGGGTTAGAATCTTATGTTTGATTGTTTGCATTTGTTCTTATTTGTGGTCCATGAGTCATTGCTGTCATTGAGGGTGCGAGAAATCAGATGACTTAAGCATGATTCTCAAATAGCCCCGATCAAGGATCATCAAGAATGGGATATTGATGATGCAATTGAGATTGGTGTGCGATCTACGTCATACTCTTAGAGAGTGTAGTAAGATCTCACTTACTACGAGATACCAGGTATCTCATGATGGATGCACAAATACCTTAGAGAGTATTGGTATACCCATCCGAGAAACCGTTTGATGTAGTTTCACTATATGTGTCTGCGGGTGTCTCGGTTAGTGGGAGCGATGCGATACTCCTTTGACTTGAGGTCAATACGCACGACATGTGTGGAGTGATGAACTTTGACCATGACCGAAACTTGCACGCTTCCATGGGTAGATATGGCTTGGATTTGGTTCATCACGAAGTGCATGTGCGTGGTAGTTGAGTCAAGAAAAGGATTCATTCCTAAAAGTGGATTTAGAGAGAATACTTATCTTCTCATCATAATTGGATCAAAGTCATTGTCCAATGCACGTCAACTTGGACTTTGTGGCCAAGTGTGACATAAGTGATCAATTAGTGATTAGAGTGACATAAGTGATCAATTAGTGATTAGAGATAATATGATTAAGTTATTTGAATAGACACTTCATCATGTTCAAAACTAATCGAGTATTCATGAATGAAATGAGGAAATCGTAATATCCCATGTTTCAGTTACAGGTAGTTGCACGTTTCTCGCAATGTACCTCATATATTGAGAATGTTTGATTTATTATCTATGATTCAATTAAGACCGTTAGTTTGACTAATTGCTCTATATATGAGGACCTATGGGTCACACAACAAGTAGTTCCCTTTTAAGGATTATAGTTGGTTGATTAAATGTTAAATTAAATTTAATATTTAATTTATGGAGAATTAATTAATAATAGATTAATTTAAAATTAATTATTATTAATGTTTAATTAAATTGGATTTAATTAAATAGGAATTCCCAATAATAATATTTGGAATATTATTGTAGGATTTAATATATATAGAAACAAATCGTAGAGAATTGACATATGTGGAAATTAAATCCGTAGAGATTTATATTTGGGAAATTAAATTAAAGGGATTTAATTTAAATAAAGATTAGGAATTTTATTTCCCAATCGGGCCAGCTTAGGTTTTAAGCTGGGCCTCCCTACATGTACAAGCTATTGAGAACTCACAAACAACGTTAATTCATATTTTCTCCATAAGATCTAGAGTTAGAATTTTTCTAGCCAATTCATCTCGGGATTCGACGCTGACAGATCCGTGCAAGTCTGTGATTGGGGATTACGTGGATAGCATAGTTGAGAAATCTGCTTTCGAATTACTGTAAGATTTCTTGTTATGATTATTGTAATCGTTTATACAATTATATGTTCGTTGTTGGTGAACTGTTTAATTCCACTGCGCATGTAATACGTGTTTACGTGCCTCTGTATTCCAACAATACAGATTCCAACTTTGGCCAATCTTGCTGATATGATGACAAAACCTTTGTCCTCAACACTATTTCAGACTTTCAAGACCAAAATGGGAATTCTAAACACACATTCACATTTTGAGGGGGGTAATAAGATCACAAGATATAGTTTTATACACTTTTTCTGTTTACAGTATTAGTTGTAACTAGATACAGTATTCGTTATGCTGAGGTACAATATATGTTGTAATATATAAAGGTATTAAACACCTTTCTTAGTATCTTTATTAGTCAGTCAACTATGACTTGATTTAGTGAGTTAGGAAACTGTTATAGCCGTTGTAGGATTCTTATTCTTCTGTTTTAATTCTCTACTACTAAGAGAATTTCCTCGACTTGTAAACTCACTTTGCTATCAATCAAATATTCGTTTCTCAGCTTTCCATTATGAATCTTTGCAATGTCAATACTTTGTCTGTTCTACTCGATTAAGTTGATTGTTCTGCTCGTTTCAAATTCTTGTGAGGCTGAGATCTAGAATGGCTCATCTAAATTTGGTCGTAATTCAGAAATTCAAAAACACCATTGTAGTGGTTTTTGTTCGTGGTTCAGAAACTGGAGTTGAGATTGTATTTCTCCTTTTTTTTAATGATAAAAATCGGGTTCAATTGTTATGTGGATCACCGGTTAAACTCGGGTTTTGACGGTTCTTACTGGTTTTATAAAACCCCGGTATATGTTAATAACTGGATCGACACCACGACTGGTTCCCAGTTAAACCGGTCAAACCGGCCGGTCCAGTCCGGGTTTAAAAACACTGATTAAAAGGAAAAAAATGATTTTATGAAGGTTGAATTGTAAGTAATAACTGTTGGTCCCGGTTGAAAACCCATTTTGCGCGTGCGGAAGCGAAAACATTATGTTCGATGCATATAAAAACGGGTTGAGTGTTTCCAATTTTTCATTTTAAGCTCATGTGTTGTGTCTTGCTTATAACTAGATGCATATGACAAGTATAAACATAAAGCAAATAAACAACACAAGAATATATAGTGGTTAGGACAACGGTCCTACATCCATCTCCTCTCTCTCTATGGAAATTCCTTATCAAAGCTTTTCGACTACCTCGAGTTTACTTACTCAACTTCGCCCCGAAGCTTCCACGTGAGTTTACTTACTCAACCCAACCTTGAGGGTTTTTTTTCAAAAAAAGCTTACTAACTTCTCCTCTAACTACTGATGGTTTACTAACCTTTTTAACTCTTCTCACCAAAAACACACTCTAACTACCTTCTCAAGGGTTTGAGGTTTCTTGGTTGGTTTCCAACTATGGTGAGAACAATGGTTTAGCCTCAATGCTAAGGTTGGAAAAAATCTCTCAAAGCTTAGGATATGGCATTTGTGCTTAGATCTAGGGTAGAACACTCTTGGTTAAATTTGGATATTTAATGCCCTGTGTTCTTGAATGGAGTTGCTTGAATATTTGGCTTTTAATCTTCACTTTGCAGATTCTCCATTGTCTTCTTTTGAAGATAGTGCAATGTATTTATATGTGGATTTTATTACCGTTGGAGAGTAATATTCAAATCCATACTAATAGTCTTAAAGAACTTTAAAAAATATCTTTTATTGAATTCTTTTGTGTGTCTAACCGGATGGATGGTTCGTCAGACATCATCATTGCTTCGAAGGCAATATAAATCGACGTAGATTTAAGAAATCAATGTTCATCTGTGATTTCATAAAAAATCTTTATTCAAAATCGATTTTCGTCGCCGGAAAACATATGAGAATAAGAGTGATTTGGATCGAACTCATCCTTTCATCGATCTTGATCGGCCCTAATGACCTCGTCGATCTCGATCATCTTTATCGACTTCATGAGTTCCCCTCAATTTGTTCTCTGGTTCCCCTCAACTTGTTATCTCGTAAATTAGCTTCAATAACACAAGTTGATAATGTTTTGGCATAATTCATCAAAACTAAAATATCCCAACAATTTCCCCCTTTTTGATAATGACGCCAAAACATTAAAAAATATGCATTTTTAAAGAAACAAGTTTTCTTTTAAAAAAAAATCAGTTCAGGTGGTCACTTTAAAATCAATTAGTGAACCTTTTGAACACCCGCTTTGATACCAATTGTTGGTATCAGATCAGAGACAGGTTTTAAAATAGATCAGCTCAGGCGATCACTTTGAAAATAGTGATCTGTTGAGTACCTGCTCTGATACCAATTGTTGGTCCGGTTGAAAACCCATTTTTTTGTCTTGAAGTTTAAAAACATTATGTTCAATGCATATAAAACAGGGGTGAGGGCAGAGTGTTTCCAATTTTTCATTTTTAAGCTCATGTGTTGTGTCTTGCTTATAACTAGATGCATATGACAAGTATAAACATAAAGCAGTAAACAACACAGCAATATATAGTGGTTCGGACAACCGATCCTACATCCACTCTCCTCTCTAGGGAAATTCCTTATCAACTTCGAGCTTTTCCGACTACCTCGTGGTTTATTTACTCAACTCGCCCCTCGAGTTTTTCGATTACTCCCGTGAGTTTACTTACTCAACCCGACCTTGAGTTTTTGACTACCTCCGTAGTTTACTTACTCAATCACACACAAGATACCCTGTGAGCTTACTAACTTCTCCTCTAGAGTTTTTGACTACTCCGCCGTAGTTTACTAACTCTTTACAACTCTTTCTCACCAAAAAACACACTCTAACTACCTTCTCAAGGGTTTGAGGTTTCTTGGTTGGTTTCAACTATGGTGAGATTTTTCCTTACAATGGTTTAGCCTCAATGCTAAGGTTGGGAAAAATCTCTAAGCTTAGGATATGGCATTTGTTTAGATCTCAGGGTAGAACACTCTTGGTTAAATTTGGATATTTAATGCCCCGTGTTCTTGAATGGAGTTGCTTGAATATTTGGCTTTTAATCTTCACAAGATTCTCCATTGTCTTCTTTTGAAGATAATGCAATGTATTTATAGTGTGGATTTAAATATTACCGTTGGAGAGAAATATTCAAATCCATACTAATAGTCTTCCACTTTTCTTTGTCTATTGCACTTTTTCCTTGCAGCTTTATGTCACATCAATATGTGTGTTGTCTTCTTATTGATCATTTGCTTTTTGTGTGTCTAACGGATCCGATCAAGGCCAGACGTATTTTTGTTCATTGCTTCGATTACGTCGCTTTTCGATCCGTCCATTGAAAATCCGATTTCCAGATTTTGAAAATCGGTGTCTTTGAAATCATGTTCATCGATGATTTCAACCGAGTAAATTTGTTCATTGTTGGTCTTTGATCCGATCAAACTTCAACCGATCCAGATGAAGATCTGGATCGAACTCATCCTTCTCATCGATCTTGATCACAAATCGATCTCGATCATCTAAATTCGACTTCATGAGTTCCCCTCAATTTGTTCCCTTCGTTCCTCAATGTTGTTATCGTAAAATTAGCTTCAATAACAGAAGTTGATAATGTTTTGGCATAATTCATCAAAACTAAAATATCCCAACAATAACACGTAGTGTAAATTAAGGAGATAAAGTTGATTTGAAAGTGGCAAAAGTAATAATATATGATGTAAAATTGAAATGCTTGCTTGAAAGGGTTTTTTTTAAAAAAAAAGATAAATTTGATTTATTACCATTTAAGAAAATATTCAATTAAGGGTGATTTTTCTTTGAAATATTTCACCGGGAAATATATGTTCAAACGGGAAGAAGCTGACGGGTTATGTGCGGGTTAAATCGGGTCAAGTGGATTTTTTAAAAAAATTTGCGTAAAGATAAAACAGGAAAACTCGCTCCTAATCTGTATTACTATAAAAGCAATTATGTGTTATTGTAAGGGAAATTATGTGTTACTACGTGATAAAGAATAAAAAATATATTTTTACTAATTCAATGATGTAATATGGTGGTTTGACATTTGCTTAAGGCAATTGGTCACATGTCAGAAGGAGAAGTAGATAAAAAATAAAGGGGAAAACATATGAGAATAGTGTAAGTGTCGTTTTGTTCATGCAGTAACACACTGTTGGGGTTATACGTGAAAGTATGCTTTTACGTAATAACAGACCTATGTACTCTTATTTACTGAATATAATTATTTTGTCATTGTTGCTTTAAATATGAATGAATGTGTTGCGAGTCGTTTTATTTGGAGAATATTATGTGGCTAATTCGATGACAACTCACAAACAAAATATGTACGTGTAAAATATACTGTAAATAAGAGGAATTTGTTGACCCAGTTCATCAAGAAATGACTACTCTGGGGGTGTTCCAAGTCAGGGATGTAGTATTGCGAGTTTTACACGTACAATACATGATACATCTCATGAAGATGAATCGCTATGAATGAAGATGATTTGGAGAGTGAGTATATGAGTGTTAGGGATTTTTGTGTGCATGGATGAACTCTGGAATTTTTGTGAACCTTACCCCTCTGGGAAATTTCTGAACCTCTCTCTTCTTCTTTTTTCTTCTATTTATAGTACTTTGACAAGCATGAGCTGGTTGGACAAGCAGGAGCTGGAGGCTTCGGGCCTTGCAAGAACTCATGTAATGCTGCCACGTTTCCAACTTCGTCTTCCTGGTTGATCTTTGCATTTGCTTGTCTATAAGGCATTCTTTTGGTCGTCCAAATCAATCTTTTGCTTGACTGAATGCTTTGTTCGCCCCATTAAACCATATCAATTTTATTGGGAATATTGTCCGTGATCGAGCATCTTGACCCCTCTCAAAGTTGTCCGAGTCCTCAGTTCTCGAGCCTTCGTGATGATCCGAGCATCGAGCATATTGACCCCCTCGGGTTGTCGAGCCTTCGGGATGTCGAGCATCGAGCATCTTGACCCCTCAGTTGTCCGAGCCTTCGGGGATGTCCGAGCCTTCGGGATGTCCGAGCATCGAGCATCATGACCCCCTCGGGTTGTCCGAGATACGGATGTCCGAGCCTTCGAGGATGTTTGAGCATCGAGCATACTGACCCTTCGTGTCACTTTGACTCTCGATTTCTTCTTCCGATCCGATCGGTTTGGTGATCAGATCAACATCTTTTCAGGATCATACCTGTTTGCTTTGTTAGTCTGGCAAACATACATGTTTGCTCTGTAAGCTGGTTGAGCAACCTTGGTTGGTAAATAGCGAGCTGGCGAACAAAACTTACTTCATAGGCGAGCATACTCGCATGGTTGACAAGTGGCGAGCTGGCGAACAAACTTGTTTGTTTGTCAAGCTTCGTGCACACTTATCCATTGAGCATGGTTATTTTAATAATTGAATATTACATGTGTCCTCCGACGTGTTCGATTAATACTGAGTAATTATATCAAACACAATAATACCCCCCAGCCGGGTCACTTTGTATTCATCATGGGGGCTATTTATTTATAATTTGATTGGGCCATCTTGAGTCGTTTGTTTTCTTACGTGCGATTTCAAAAAATTCAAACCCCGCATCTATAAATACTATTTTTTGTCGCCTCGGCTCCTTTTCTTTCTTTACTTCTTCTTCTTTTTTCATTCTCTTTAAATCTCAAACTTCCTAAGCAATGGCTTTCCTATTTCGGCGACGGATTTTATTCAGGTAACTATTTCATCCCCTTTTTAATTCCGATTATGGCTTCTCGTTCAAATTCCTCTGCTTCAGTAGAATCAAATCGCCATAGTTCCTCCTCCCCCTCTTTCGGTACAATCCCTCGTATCGACGCTGATGCGTCGGAGATAAATGCCTCGGGATCAAGGTCTCGTTGGCAAGTTCGGGCAGCCATTTGCTGTTCTTTCCTTCGATTCCGATGATGCCCTAAATGAATTAGATAGGGATTTAGCCCGTACCGATTTTTTGGATGATTCAGATGAAGATTCTTTGCTCCAACCCCAAATTAGGTCTAGGGTTGTAAATAGGGATGATGATAATGTGAGGGAGGAAACTCTGATGGTTGAGAATGTTGATGAGTCGAACAGGAGGGTTGACGGCGAGCAGAACTCGGAGCTCGACATCCCTGTTGGTCTTCCTCATAGCCCAACATATAGCGAGTATAATGTTAGTTATAATTTTGATTGGCCCGAACAACCTCATAGGATTAGGGTTGAGAATGAGTACCCGGCGAGCAAAATTGCAAGCGTAGTTGATGTTGATATGCTCGCTCAGCTGTATAGGAATTATGAAACCCCGAAAGATGTGTTTTTTGGGCGCCGGGTCCCGATGAGCGAGCAGACCAGCCTCCTGAGGGTTGTGTTGCTGTTAACTTGGACACAATGGAAGCGGGTCTTCGATTCCCACTCCATCCGGCTATTACTCGCCTGCTCGTGGAATGGAATATCACCATTACACAGCTGAAGCCGAATGGGTGGCACATGATTATGAGCTTCTTGACTTTTTTAGGCAAAACGAAGCCTGTATATTATCCCACAGCAGCTGAACTCTCACGCCTAGTGCATTTGACCCGTCCCAAGGGCGAACATGGATGGTTGTTCATGCAGGCAAATGCCAAGTGCAAGGTCATTGAGGATGTGCCGAACAAAATTAGTGATTGGAAGGAGAAGTTCTGGTTCGTTGGGGGCGATTGGAAGAGCCTGACTTCTGGAAGCGAACCAGATGCTCGCTTAGACATCCCCACAAATTTTGGGGTTTACCGAAGTAGGTATTTTTGTGTCTTTTGCTCTTCAGCTTGAACTGATTTTAACTTATTCTCCATTTCAGGAATTCCAGCTGCGACGGACAAAGAGACCAACGACGGCTATTTGAGCAGCATCTGGCAAATCAATCTCGAGCCTCGCTTAGAATGATCTGTGAAGACTTTGAATACCGCCGATCAAAGGAAGAAAGGAGGCTAGTACGTGCCCCCTCACCATCTTGTTGCTGTTAATCCCGCTGTTAAGGATTGTTTTTTGTATTTGTAAATGTGTTGTACCTTTTGTTCGCAGCTTCTCTTTCTTTTATAATGAATTGTTTTGTCTACAACCTTTCCTGTCGTCACTGTTGCTATGAGTACATCCGAGCATACTGAAATGGCTCGAACAAAAAGACCTCAAGAACTTGCTCGAATTCAAGCCAATCGGGATGCTCAGCGAGCAAATCGAGGAGAGGCGAGGAGGGTGAGAAAGGCGAGCCGAGCATCTACGTCCGAACCTGGGGAGTCAAGCCGACCGAAGAGGACAACTCGTTTGGCCGAGCAGGGGGCGGGCGAACAGGCTCCGTTGCCAAAAAGATCAAGGAGGGCCGCTGACGAGCATGATCCGACAGCTCAGACGAGCATCGAGCCCATTAGGGAGACCCCCACTACCGAAGCGATCAGAATGGCCCCTCCGTTGTTGGTCCGGTCGCGCAAATCGTTGAGATGGAGGTCGGTACATCTTCTCCACCTCCTCCAAGACCTCGGACTTGGACTCCTATGAACCCTCAGCTCCGGTCCCCCGAGGATAAATCATTCTTGGGATGGGACCCTGCTCTGGCGAATATGTATGTTTGTTCACCTATTGGATTATTTTTTCCTTCAATGATTTTGTTCGCTTTATTTCATTTATTTACTCGGGTGAACATGCAGGTTGAGCAGATTGACGCCTCTGATGCCCGAATTGAAAAATTATTACTGCTCCCCGAGTGTTCGCAATGTTCCGGGTCTTCCCGAGTATGTTCAGAAGGCTTGCGAGACCCCTATACGAGCATGGACTACTGAGCTTGAAGAGGCCACCAAGGGTCCAACACCTTTCGAAACCATGAGACTTGGCCTAGTTCATCATGGTCAATCTCTGGTTCTTCTCGAAAAAGCCTATGCTGAGTCCGCCAATCTTCATGCCAACTACTTGGCTCTTATCAGAAATTTTGAAGAGAAGGTGAACGAGCTGAGCAAAACTCAGGATAAACTGAGGTTGGTTCAGGGGCAAATAACCTCAGCTCAGGCGGAAGCTCGCAAAGCTCAAGAGGATGTTCGTCAGGCTCGGGAAGATGCTCGCCAGGCGAGGGAGGAGCTAGGCCTTGCTCAGGAGGAGGTGGTCGGCATCAGGAGAGTTCAAGATGAGATGAATGTCGAGCTTCGCAAACTCAGATCTGGCATTGAGGCCGTGGAACATGAGAAGGATTTGCTCGGCCAACAACTCCTTATTACTGAAGAGACCAACACTCGTTTGGGTCTCGAAAATTCAAAGTTGCACAGTGAGGAGTATGTTGATTCAATGTCAAACTTCTCTTACATATGTGCTTTTGCCGATGCCATCTGTTCTGCTCGACACACGCTCACTGCCGAACAAATTACCCCGCTTATATTCTATTTTCAGAAGTACCTGATCGACAACCCTCCAGATCGTAACCTTCCTATATTTGATCTGAGTGATGCGTGCGACTTCTCCAATCTTCCTGAGGGATCGAGATTGATGATCCTATATTGGACGAGGAAGATGGCTCGGATGCGGACATTGTTGATCAGGTGCAGAACGAACAAATGGGGCCTCCCGAAATTGAGCAAAGTGCACTACCTGGCGAGCAGATTAGGCCTGACAATGCTGGAGGAGCTGTTCCTGAAGGGGCCGAGCAAATGGGGCATGATTTGTTCGACACTTCGCTTCCGCCCACCCCCAACAACGAATTTGTTCCTTAGTGTAATTTTTGCTTTGCTGAACAATTGTTGTGTAATTTTTGTCTTCTTCTTTCTTGCTCGAACAATTTCTTTTGAACTTGTGTAATTTTTTGCCTTCTTCTCCTCTTGTTCGAACAATTTTGAAGTTGAATGATTGAATTTGCATATTGAACAATTTCCTCTAACCTGATCGATGAGGATGAATGTTGTTGCTGATGAATGACTGATACTTGTGTTGCTTGATGTTTGCATTGCTTTCTAGTTTATGCCTCTTTTCTTCTGAATGAATTCGAACATTGTGTTTGTCTATGTCCCCTCCTGACTTCTTTCGTTTTTGATTGTCTTATTGAGGTACAATCGGTTGATCGTCTTATTTAGCTGGGACCAGATGGGTTAACTTTATACAACCCCCCTTTCTTGGTTTGCGATCGTCTTATTTAGGCGCGATCACTTCATACTCGGGCCGTCTTATTTAGGTGCGACCCCGCACTCATCACTAGCTTTTGCTACGGGTATCTGTAAGTACAAGTCGTCTTTTGCGACTACGTACCCATTACTCACTTTTTGCTGTGGGTATCTGAGTACGAACTGGTTCATCAGGTGAACATAAACTTCGGCTCATTCGTCTTTGTTCGGGTCGTCCGGCTTAGGTGCGACCTCTGATAGGCTTCAACTAGAAAATCTTAACAAACAAAAGTGTTTTTGCAACACGTTGTATTCTATTACAACCTTTACATTTGAAGAAGACTGTCTATTACACATAACTATAGACATCAGACTATGGTTTTGAATTTAAACCTTGTCTTGAATAGACATGAGCTGGCCTTATCTCGTCCGTGGAATTGATGTTGACAAGCACGAGGCGGATCAGCCTGTCTACCCTTCTTTAAGTAACATGCTCAAGCAGCAGCAGCATAAGCGTTTGTCCCTCCTGGACAAGTTGTGATTATGCGGGCAGCTGCGGACATGAGAATGTGGCGAGCACGCCTGCTCGCCTATATCAGGCGCGAGCAAAATCCTCAGCTCGCACTATTTTGTCCCCTTCGGTAGATGCCTGAGCATCAGCATCCGCATGTTGTTCCGTGCGGATACCACGACATCCCTCCCCTTCGGAGGAGATTTTGGGGATGCGTAGGGGAATAGTGATTTACTACTGCATAAGCAGTGAGTAATGTGGAGTGGCAACCATGACTCTGCCGAGCATCTTGAGTCCGTAACGAGCGCCAGCCTGTGCTCGGAGTGTCTCATGGGGTATAAAGCTCATACTAGGACAAGTACTAGGACAGATGCTCGATTCAGCAGAATGATAGCTGAATCGAGTGCTGGATTCTTCGTCTGGAGGCATACTGAACAAACTTTCTTCCGATAACTGTAGAATATTTTTTTCTTTTTCCTCTGTTTTTCTCTACTCTCTTCAGCTATCGATATGCCTATTTATAGTACTATCCCAAACAGGTGCTGGCATAACTAGTTGGTGCTGGCCTTCTTGCTTTAACTCCTTCTTTTGACATATGTCCGCTTTGAATCCTCCTTTTGACATCTGTCCGGTTTTTTGCCAGTTCTTATCCAAGGATTGACACGTTCCTTTTTTGGTTGCCACCACTTCTCAACTTGTTTTGAAACGTATCTTCTATCTTTCAATAGTGCTGGCCATAATTTTTTCTAGAAGATTTGTGTCGAACACGGTGTGTTCTTCCTTCATGATTGTCCTGCTCGTCTTAGCTGAATGGTTGATTATGTTCGGCCAGTTGTGCTCGTTTCAGCTGAATAGCTAGTTATGTTCAGCCAGTTATGCTCGTTTAGCCTGAGTGGCTGAGTGTGCTCGGCCAGTTATGCTCGTCATTACTGATAATATTTTTCAGATTTGACGCATTCCACGAGTAGGACAATGGGACTCCATTCAGGTCTTCCAAATCATAAGCCCCGTTTAACAAACTTTCTGTAACTCTGAATGGATCTTTCCATGCTCGGCCGAACACACCACCTGATACCCCCATTGCTCGTCTAAAAACCAGTTCGCCCACGTTGAACCTGCGTGTTCGGACTTTGGAGTTATAGAACTTTTCTGATCTCTTTTTGTACATGGCGTTCTTGAAATCAGCCTCCGTCCTTCTTTCTTCTAACAGGTCTGCACTCAGGGCGAGCGCCTAGCCATTGATGTGCTCTCCAAAAGTCATTATCCGATGACTCGGAATCTTGATTTCTGCGGGTATAACAGCTTCCGCACCAAATGCCAGGGCAAACGGGGTTTCCGCAGTTGATGTTCTGAAAGTTGTTCGATAAGCCCATAATATTTCGGGCAACTCTTCAGCCCATCCTCCCCCCTTGGAATTGTCAAGTCTGGCCTTGAGGGTATGCTTGATAATTTTATTAACGGCTTCAACTTGTCCGTTTGACTGGGGATAATACGGAGTTGAATAATGCTTTTTTATCCCCCAGCGAGCACAATTTTGTCGGAATTCACTTCCACCGAACTGTTTACCATTATCCGTTACCAACGATTGGGGAAGCCCAAAACGACAAATGATATTTTTCCAAACAAAGTTCCACATTCTTTGTTCGGTGGCTTTAACAATAGCTTCGGCTTCCGCCCGTTTAGTATAGTAATCAACAGCAACCACAACATATTTTACTCCCGACGTGCCAGTAGGAAATGGGCCGATCAAATCGATTCCCCATTTAGCAAATGGCCATGGGCTGTAAACTGACACTAGTTCTTCAGGTGGGCTATGAATAAGTGGGGCATGTACCTGACACTTGTGACACGCGCGAGCATACGCGAGCGAATCTTTTTTGAGGGTCGGCCAGTAATAACCTTGTCTGATAATTTTATGTGCCAGGACGAGCCCACCTGTATGGTTTCCGCATACTCCATCATGAATCTGCTCCAGAATTACATGACCCTCTTCAGGAGTAATACACTTCAATAATGGAAGTGAGAAACTTCTTTTGTATAAATGCTCGTCTAAGATCGTATAACGAGCAACTTGTAATCTGAGGCGAGTAGCTTGTGCCTTATTCTCAGAGAGAAGTCCCTTTTGTAAGTAACTCAAGATTGGAGTCATCCAGGTTTCCTGTTCGCCTGTCACATGGGCGACCATAACTCTGGGAATTGATGGCGAACAAGTTGTGACGACCACAATGTCCATCGTGTTTGTCACTCCATCTGCTGTTGCCAGGCGTGCCAAGGCATCAGCGAAATAATTACTCAATCGTGGTAATTGTTCTATGTAAACTTGTTCGAATTGTTCAAGCAACTTCTTTGCTAGTTGCTGATATTGTGCCATCTGTTCGCCTCGAGCCTCATACTCGCCTATTACTTGGTATACGATTATCTGAGAATCGCTGTAAATCATTAGCCTCTGAATTCCCATTGTCATAGCCATGTGTAACCCAGCGATCAAAGCTTCGTACTCGGCTTCATTATTTGTGGCTGGGAAATCAAAACGAATGGTTGTTGTGAAAGTTTGTCGAGTTGGGCTGATGAGAACCACGCCTGCTCCGCTCTTGAACTTGTTGATGCGCCATCAACGTACATATGCCATTGTTGGTCAACAGCTCTTTCGGGCAATTGTGGATATGTCAACTCGACCATGAAATCGGCCACAGCCTGGCCCTTCATTGCTGTTCGCGGGGCGAACGTAATGCCAAATTGGCCTAACTCCACCGCCCACTTGAATAATCTGCCTGCAGTGTCTGGTCGGTGGAGGACTTGTCGCAATGGGAATGTGGTTAATACCTCGATTGAATGATCGAAAAAGTATGGTCGCAATTTTCAAACACTCATAACGAGAGCATATGCAAATTTTTCCAGTGGAGGGTACCGGAGCTCGACTTCTTTGAGCACCTGGCTTACATAATAAACGGGAAAGTGGGTCATCCCCTCTGCCTGAATGAGCACAGCGCTAATTGCATGCTCAGATGCAGCAAGATACAGATAAAGTTGTTCGCCTGGAACAGGCTTTGATAATGTTTGAGTATCTGCAAGGTACTGCTTTAATGACTCGAATGCATTTTGACAATGCTCTGTCCACTGGAATTTCCCTTTCTTTAATGCATCAAAGAAAGGTTTGCATTTGTCCCCAGTTCGTGATATAAACCGGCTTTCGGAAGCCAAACTTCCGGTTAATTTTTGGACCTCTTTCACACTCCTGGGGGCCTGCATGTCGAGCATGGCTTGAATCTTTGATGGGTTCGCTTCAATCCCCCGTTGACTGACCATATGTCCTAGGAATTTTCCTGAGTGAACCCCAAAGCTGCATTTCTTCGGATTTAGCTTCATGTTGTACTCCCTGAGAATATCAAACGTTTGTGCAAGGTGGGTGATGTGGTATTCCTTCTGTTCGCGTTTTACCACAATATCATCAATATACACCTCAACTATTCGGCCGATGTGTTCGTAGAACATTTTGTTCACCAAACGTTGATATGTTGCTTCGGCATTCTTTAATCTAAATGGCATGCGTTGCCAACAATACATATTCTTTTCACTGCAGAATGTCGTATTCTTTTGATCGTCCGGATGCATGGGTATTTGGTGATAGCCAGCAAAAGCATCCATGAAGGTCATGAGCTCGTGGCCTGCTGTATTATCGACCAAATAATCGATATGTGGCATCGGGAAATTAACTTTTGGGCATGCCTTGTTTAAATCAGTGAAATCAATACATAGTCTCCAAGTTCCATTAGACTTGCGGACGAGCACAGGGTTCGCATGCCATCTTGGGCATTTTACTTCTCGAATCAGTTTATTGTCGAGCAATTTTTTGATTTCACTATTCATGGCTGCATACTTTTCCGGACTGAACTTTCTGCGCTTCTGGATTACTGGAGTTTGTGTTGGATCAAGGTTCAGGGAGTGACATGCATATTTAGGATCGATGCCAACCATGTCCTCGTGCGACCAAGCGAACACATCCAAGTTTGCTTGAAGATATGCGATCATTTCTGTTCGAAATGGTTCCGGTAATTCCGAACCAATGAATACTTCTAACTCCGGTCTGTTTGGGTCGACATTGATAGACTCCAGTTGTTCGACATGTGTTGCTCGTGTTCTTTTTTGCTTCCACCGAGGATCTTTGATCGACCCCCGGTGTTCGTCATCTACCTCCATAGGTTCAAAACCTACACGAGGTTCCAGGTCCGATAGCTCGCTTGGTGGATCAATGTTCATTAGATCTGGGAGATCTGGGACATGAGTTACCATCCCGGATTCTGTGTTCGCGCAAGGAGGTGTGCTCGTTAAAGGATATTTTGGCAGCGTATTTGCATGTTGGCTTGACTCTCCGATCTCCCATGTTTGCTCCATCATGTTAACAATATTTTGCTTTTCTCGTGCACATGATAGCAAATAATCTCGAGCTTTTTTTTGGTCACCCTTTACGCTACCCGTTCCATCTTGAGTTGGAAATTTAACACAGTAATAATAAGTAGAATAGGCAGCTTTAAATTCCTGAATAAATGGGCGACCTAGGAACCCGTTATAAGTAGATGGAGCATCGACGATTACAAAATCTAGCATTCTAGTTCGTCGGATCTCCGGATTTAGAGTTGATTCTAACTCGACTCCTAACCTGATCATACCATAGGGTTGGGTTACAAATTCCCCAAAACCCATGATGGTGTGATCACATGGTTCTACATAGCTACTCAAGTCCCCAACTTGCTTTTCCATTTGGTGCAGAGTGTCGACGAACAAAATGTTCGCATATGCTCCGGTATCAACCAGGAGGTGGTGCACCTTCAAATCGAGGAGACGAGCGTTGATGGTTAAAGAGTCATTGTGGGGGGTGATTATGCTGTCGAGATCGTCTTCTGAGAACATGATTTGGTGAGAGGGTGGCGTGCTAGTTGATGTGCGCGCCACCTTCACCTGATGGATGCTTTGCATGGCTCGCATCTCCATCTTCTTCAGTCTGTTCAATAATCTCGGTGCCTGATAACATCCACCCACTGGACCATATTCAGGACGTATCATGTGGATTTCTTGACTTTCTCGACCTTTACCCATAGTAGAAGCCTCTCTTTTGGGTAATTCAGACCTCTTACGGGATTCTTCGGGATTACTGTCAGATGTTTGTTTGGCCTTTCGCTTACCCCTACGATCTCCTAGTTTTTTCTGTTTGGGAGTCTCTGCTCGCCGGCTTTTTAAGGAACTGGGTAAGACGATTCTCCTAGTATAACTTCCAAAGTTGACGAAGTAAATCGCGACAATCTTCTGTATTATGCCCGATGTACTCGTGATAATTACAATATTTGGAAGCATTAAGCCGATTCTTGTCCATTATGATTCTTCGAGGCCTATCCAACATGTCCCGATCTTTGATTTGGTTAAAATTTGTTTCTGCTAAAACGCCTTTAAGACTTCAGTAGGGGCGTTTTACCTTTCTTTCTTCGAATGGTTTGAAAGACCCTGGGGGTTTATACCCCCCCCTCATTCATCACTTTTTTACCAAAAACTTTCTTTGTTGTTGTTTCCTAACCCAATCGTGACTAGGCGAGCAGATCCTGCATGGCTATGATCTTAGCTGCTCGCTCTCAGAATTCAGAATATGTGTTCGGCCAATCTTGATGCATGGCTTTCCACATATTAGTATTCAGGGTCAGGCCTCCGACCATCATGAGGATCTTGGCATCCTCTTCAACTGGGGCCCCATCATACAAACATTTATCAAATCTTTCAATGTATGCTCGATCTGACTCACCCCTTAGTTGGGAAAAATGTGCCAACCTTTGTTTTGGTGCTGGGTGAGCACACATGGATGAGAAATGGGACAGGAATTTCTGTCCCAACTGAGCGAAAGATGTGATAGACGCAGCGGGCAAAGTAGAGAACCATCTATGTGCCCGATCACCCAAAGTCATGGGGAATGATCAAGCCTTTCGTCGTCGTCGCCGATGGCACCCATGGCGATCATAAAGTCTGAGTATTTGCTGAGATGAACATGTGGGTCAGACTCAGCATCGAACATGGGGATTGTTGGTCGGATTTTCGCCACTTTCTCTTGTATTTTGGCTACCATGATCGCCGGTGTTAGTGGCGAGCAAGGCATTATGCTCGCCCGAGGGAATCCTTTAGTCGCGGCCAGGTCGGCCTGTAAGCCTTTGATGGTTTTTGCATTTCTGCAAATTTTGTGGAACTGACAGACTTGGATCGGGGTTGTGTCCCATCATGAGGACCCAGTGGGTCATGCTCGTGATGGGGCAGTCCCCCTTTCCAAGTTCTTCCTTGACTACCCAATCGATGACGGATAGACAATTTAGTTCCAGCCAATTTTTGTTCGGGATGCGGACGATCATGAGGATCTGAGGGAGCGGGCATGTTTGTCGGTTGTTCCCTCCCGGGATCCTGTCGCCTATAATTGCCGATTCGGTCTTTGACGGAAAGTCTCAAACGTCCAAACGCTGATGGTCTGGACCCTTGAGGCCGTTCGTCATCCGACATATCATCGGCTTTTTTGTTGGCCCACTTTGCAGCTTTCAATTTAACTTGCTCGCTGTCGGGTGTATGCGAGTGTCGATCATCATCATCTTGGACTTTTAACTTGGCCAACTCTTTTTGGCCCTCTCTTTCTGTGCTCGCAGCAAGAAAGTGATGGCCTTTTTTGTGGCCGCCGGATCGTTGGCAATATCTTCAAGATTGATGGTCTCCACTGTCTGATCTTTGTGAGGCTGACGCTGAGCCTCTTTCCGATCGTGAGGTCGGCTCTGTCCCGACCTCTCTGTCTGTGTATTCCTAGATTGAGGCATTATATTTCTTTTTTCTGCCTCGACTAACTACGGATTGTGTATGGGTTGGTTTTTGTCACCCTTCTTCTAGCGCCAATTGTTGCGAGTCATTTTGTTTGGAGAATATTATGTGGCTAATTCGATGACAACTCATAAACAAAATATGTACGTGTAAAATATACTGTAAATAAGGGGAATTTGTTGACCCAGTTCGTCAAGAAATGACTACTCTGGGGGCGTTCCAAGTCAGGGATGTAGTATTGGGAGTTTTACACATACAATACATGATACATCTCATGAAGATGAATCGCTATGAATGAAGATGATTTGGAGAGTGAGTATATGAGTGTTAGGGATTTTTGTGTGCATGGATAAACTCTGGAATTTTTGTGAACCTTACCCCTTTGGGAAATTTCTGAACCTCTCTCTTCTTCTTTTTTCTTCTATTTATAGTACTTTGACAAGCATGAGCTGGTTTGGCAAGCAGGAGCTGGAGGCTTCGGGCCTTGCAAGAACTCATGTAATGCTGCCACGTTTCTAACTTCGTCTTCCTGGTTGATCTTTGCATTTGCTTGTCTATAAGGCACTCTTTTGGTCGTCCAAATCAATCTTTTGCTCGACTGAATGCTTTTTTGGCCCGTTAAACCATATCAATTTTATGCCAGAATATTGTCCTTATCGAGCATACTGACCCCTCAGGTTGTCTGAGTCCTCAGATTCTGAGCCTTCAGGATGTCTGAGCATTGAGCATATTGACCCCTCAGGTTGTCTGAGCCTTCAGGTTGTCTGAGCCTTCAAGATGTATGAGCATCGAGCATACCGCCCCTTAGGCCAGAGCCTTTAGGATGCGAGCCTTCGGGATGCCCGGATCGAGCATCTCGACCCTCCGGGATGAGCCTTCGGGATGTCGAGCATCGATATCTTGACCCCTCGGGTTATGCGAGCCTTCAGGATGTCTGAGCCTTCAGGATGTCTGAGCATCGAGCATACTGACCCTTCAGGTCACTTGACTCAGGCTATCTGATTTCTTCTTCCCTGATCTAATCAGTTTGACTGATCAGATCAACATCTTTTTAGGATCATACCTGTTTGCTCGATTAGTCTGGCGAACATACCTGTTTGCTCAGGAAGCTGGTTGAGCAACCTTGGTTGGTAAATAGCGAGCTAGCGAACAAAACTTACTTCATAGGCGAGCATACTCGCATGGTTGACAAGTGGCGAGCTGGCGAACAAACTTGTTTGTTCCTCAAGCTTCGTGCACACTTATCCATTGAGCGTGGTTATTTTAATAATTGAATATTACACGTGTCCTCCGACGTGTTCGATTAATACTGAGTAATTATATCGAACACAACAGAATGTTATTTATTTATCGCAAACTGTTCAATAATAGTAGTGTTACATTGTAGTTAATGTGGTGATACCCGATCACAAAAGATCACATTAACAGTGCCTTGTAAATACTAAGTACATCTTCACAACCTAGATG